>JANHZU010000537.1:157177-168419 GCA_032468055.1 Acrochordus granulatus
CACTACATAACAGGATGAACTCCCATTACTTGCCCCAGCTCCTGCCAACCTAGCAGTTCAAAAGAATGAAAAATGCAAGTAGATAAATAGGTATCACCTCGGTGGGAAGGTAGCAGCATTCTGTGTCCGCATGACCACAGCAATGTCTTCAGATATGCTGGCTGTTCAGCTAGGAAATGGAGATGAGTGTGATGCTCTAGTGTGATACCCTAGAGTTGGCCACAACTGGCAGGGGAAATTTTTACCTTTAATAAGGGGGAATACCATGCCTGGATTCATGCCTGAGACTAAGCCATAAAATCATGGTTTACAAGCTTGCACACCACCCAAAGATAATATCAAATAAACTGACAGTTTGGCTTAATGCAATGTCTGAACTGGACTGTAAGATGTATTCCTTCTGTCATCCTATTAAGATGACTTCCAATAAATCAGGGCTTTAATGCAGTTTTACATATATATTGTTTTTGTAATTGTATTGTAATTTGACTCTTGATGGCCATCCAGAATAGATGGGGATCCATCTAAATTTATTCAAATTTGCTCAATAAATCAATAAACAGAGTGTCAGCCAGTAGCTGATGGGTCTGGAAAGTAAATAAAAACTCACCAGAATTTAATAGGTAACAGCAGCTCTAGAAAGTCAGACCCCCACCATTCGCAGGTTGGTCTAATCAACCTTTTAAAAACATTTAAAGAAAAGGTTAACTAGCCAGAACGAATGCTTGGGTAGCTAGAAACATTTTCATGCTCTCTGTCAAAGTGAAGCCAAGAACTAGGTTTTCCAAGGACAGTGCTATTACCAACCAACTGGGCCATAAAGTGTACAGCAAAGGCTCTGTCGAACCCCAATGAGAAGGGAAAGCATCGGGGCTAGAATTGCCCTGAGACATAAAAAGGATTCTCCATACTCACTTTACAGCAATCAACTCTTTTCAATGGTTACATCCGAGTAAAAAGTCATGATTCTTCCTTGCCTTTGTTGAATTATGTATCTGAGAGCTTTAGCCTGTGCCTGGTGGCTAAGCCGAACTGAATGTCTACCAGTTGTTGTTGAGATTTTGCATGGAGCCTGAGATTCTTCGTTTGATCTTCCACAGCATCTGTGCTTTTACAAATAAACAGCACTGGAGATTAATTGACTGGTTTCAGAGGATACACTTAACCAGTTTGGTTAAAGACCCACCGGCGGCATTTGCACAAAATACTTAGTTTGCTGAGGGACAGGGTTAGCATTTTGTGTGTAACCCTAAAATGAGTAATTCAGTAACTAAACTGAATGATTTAATCGGCTGGATTCACGCATGCTAGGTCATAAACTATGGCTTAACAGCTCAGCACAAAAACTCTTGGATTGACTTCATGATATAATTTATTCAGTTTAGTATGTTGTCTGAATCCTGCCAGTTATGGTCCAGTTAACACACCATAGCTTTGCACAAATTTGGAACTCTTAATTTACATATGATACATGAGTGGCATCTTTGCCTCCTTTTCCAATTGTGCTGCAGTTCCAAACTTTCTCTCCAGTCTCAATCTTTCCCAAATTGGGGCACTCCAGAAATAGCTATTAATTCCTGGAATTTCTAGCATAAGACAGATATCATAGGCTAGAAATGCAGACTTGGGAAAACTAAGTTAGGCATTCAGTTGCTAGGAACCACCAGCTATAAAATATCATTGATAACCCAAATGAACCCCCTTCGTGATTTAGACCAGTGTTTCTCAACCTTGGCAAGTTTGCTGATCTACAATACTCTGCACTACTGGCCATGACTGGTTGGGCTTCATGACATTGTTTAAGTCCATGGATGGACTTCAACTCCCACAGCTGGCTGGAAATTCTGGGAATTGAAGTTCATCCAACTAAAACTTGCCAAAGTTGAGAAACTCTGGTCTATATATTCATAAGCATTGATGTAGGTCAGCAGTGTTCAATAAATCAGAAGTTCTAACTTGGTACAATTTGATTTCTTCTGCAATGTGAAGAACATACCTGTAAATCAGGGCTTAGAACCAGTGGCTCTCAAGCATTGCTGATCTACAGTGCATTATGCATTACTGGTCATAACTGGTCATTACAGTGCATTATGAACTACTGGTCATAACTGGATGGGCTGCATGACATTGTTCTGCAATAGCTAAAGATTGATAGTTTGAGATAATTTCCCAATTCCTGGCATACATATTGCGGAGATGTACCAAAAGTGCCTGGCAAATGTTCTTCCTTATTTCTGTGCATGATCTACAAGATGCCCTTTAGTTGGGTAACTTCCATGGACTTGGCATTGCTGCTGAATCAAACCATGGGCATCATCCTTTAATCAGTGCCTGACCCTTTGCAATTGCCTACTTCCAACTCATCATCAAATGCCAGCCTCCTCTCTTTTTTCTGGAATTTCTTTTGTTAGCTACCTAAACAAAATGTCCATTTCCTTAATTCATCTTCTTTCTGTGATGTTCAAGCATAGTGAGGTGGTGGCTGTTGTTATTTTGGCAGTTCAATGCATCACCCATATATGTGGTACATATGGTGCAGAGATTACTTTCCAAAAAAAATTGCATAATATACAAATGGAGGAGAATAAATACATTAAGACTCATTGCTTTGCTGTAGAAGATGCATGTCCCCATATGGTGAATGCAACCAATATGCTCTCATTCCCTATCCTTTGGGAATGTTTTCAGCCCCCAAAAAGTCTGCTCAGTCAAAAGAAAGTCAGCAGAACAAACATACCATGATGCTAGCCATATGCTCACAGATTTTATCTGATATCCTGGTTTGCTCTTTGTCAGTTCCTGTACCTGGAGTTGTTTTAAGGTAGATGGCTACTGTCCAAAGCTGTTTGTTTGTTCACTTGTCTAAAACAGAATTCCTGAAAGTCCTTCCTTTGGACATTTGTCCTGTCCTGTCTTGCTTTAAAATAGTTTGAAATAGATTTTGGGTATAGACTTTCCCCAGTGAACCATTTCAAAAGAGAACGGAATCACTTAGTTCATACTCACTGTATTAGAACAGAATGCTACTTGCTTCAGGTGGAGCATTGTGGCTTAATAAACTGTGGTTCATAGCTTAAAGATTGTGCAAACTTGGCCCAAGATAATTTATTCAGCAAACCACTCTTTCACAGAGTTTGTAGTCCCACTGCACATGGGCAAAGCAATGAAGCGACAAGAAGAAAGGCTGAATCGCTTATGCCTTCCTTTGCTGCCATCTTTATGCTTCCCTTTCAAATTGTTGCAACATTTATATCAGTAATTGCTATGCTGCTGGAGAATTCTGTGAGTTGAAATCCACACATCTTAACATTGCCCAGGTTGAGAAATAGTGCTTTACAATTCAGCAACTTTCTAGGTGTTACATTTCTCTTTTTTTGGTGAAGGCAAAGTGATACCTAAGTTATTTTCATGATTTTGTCCTGGCTCAGCTGGGGGAATTAGGGGAGTTGAAGTCCACACACTTTAAAGTTGCCAAGGCTGTAAAACACTGGTCTGTATAACTGCAACAAACTCAGCTCAGTTCAAAAGCATACGGTATGATATATCTCCTCCTTGGTAGGTGGGATATTGGCCCAGAGTTATTCTTGGATGTGTGCTTTGGGCCATTTGGCTAAATATTTTTCACCCATTTCTATGCCAATCTTTCTGGGAAGCAGGAGTGTCCACAAGTTATGCCCAAACAAGTCAAGTTGGTGATAGTAACAATGTCCACAAAGCTCCATCTTATTTTTTAGGTGTCACACACAAATCAGCAGGACTTCAATTGTACCATAATGATTGCCATTTTGGTGAGGACCTATAGTCTTTGAAGGTACTGCAGAAGAGCACCTAAAAAATAGTCCAAGCTTCAATTGCACCTTCACAGGGTCCATCTTGACTTGTCTGATCATCCCTTGTGGACACTGCTGCCCTAGCACATCCCTCAAAGACCAAGTGTTACTCTCCTAACTCACAAATTAGATAATCCAGAAAGGAGACTTTAGCAGATTGCTAAGGATACACTTTCTATTTCAGGCTCTGCATGAAAAAGACTTTGAAAATTCCTCCAAGCCCTGGAAAAATATTGTAAAAGATTTCGGAATGAGATCAGGTAGTGAGAGGTGCTGAGATTCAGTAGGTTCAAAAAGGTGATAGCTGTTCTGAATATCTTCAACAGCATTGTATTGAATTATGTTATCCAAAGACTACAAAAACTCTCATGTGTTTCTGTTTGTACCCTCAAGTTAGACCAGACATTGCCTGAGACTATAACAATTTTTGAATCAAGGAACTTGTTGTTGTTGTTTGTTGTTCAGTCACTCAGTTGTGTCTGACTCTTTGCAACCCTATGGACCGCAGCATGCCAGGCCTTCCTATCCTGCACTGCCTCCCAGAGTCCACACAAATCTATAACCCATCACATCTACGATGCTATCTAACCATCTCATCCTCTGCTATCCCAGTCTCCTTTTGCCTTCAGTCTTCCCCAGCATCACAATCCTTTCCAATGAGTCCTGTCTTCACATTAGGTGGCTAAAGTATTGGAGTTTCAGTATCTGTCCTTCCAATAAACAATCAGGGTTGATTTCTTTTAGGATTGACTGCTTTATTTATTTTATTATTTATTTATTAAATTTATATGCTGCCGAAATCCGAAGACTCTCGGCAGCTAACAACACTAAAACAACAATTAAAAATAGTTAAAAATAAAAATAAAATAAAACCATTAAAACAAAACAAGGTTTGATTTCCTTGCAGTCCAAAGGACCCTCAAGAGTCTTCTCCAGTACCCCAATTCAAAGGCATCAATTGTCCAGCATTCAGCCTTCTTTATGTCCAACTCTCACAGCCATACATTATTAATGGGAACTAAAATCTGCTAAATTAAAGAATGCACAAAAAAAAAATCAGAGACCCATTACTCCTGTGGACTTGAAATGGCCACGATGTTCAGACCAGTTTTATTTGCAAAGTTGTGACCATTTTGGCATCCCTGCAGTCACATGATTGAGATTTCTGATTTTCCTTGCCAGCTTCCCACAAGCAAAGTCAGTGGGAAAGCCAGCGGGAAGTCAGAAGTCTCTTTCTTACATTGCTTTTTTGGCCCACTGGTGGTCTTTCTGTTTATTTGTTTGAATTATTATTAAGTTCATTATTAAGTTCAATTATTATTAAGTTCATTATTATTAAGTTCATTCAGTTATCTTTTTATTTAGGATATATATTCTTGTTAACTGATCATGGGACCATTCAGCATTAGGTACACAGAAATATGGTCAGCCTAATATTTAATGTTCATTCTGGTCACATCAGATTGCAATATCTTTCTTTCAAAAGATGACCTAACAGGTCACAGGATTATCTAGTAAGTTTTATAAACTATTCAGCTCTGCACAATTTCTAATGTTTGATTCTCAGGCTTGCTATGTCACTATCTTTGCCATTTTCCCTGTTGTCCCTCTGCAAAATCCCTTACAAGGATATATATGGTTTGCCACCCCCTCCCTTTTGATAAGTTCCCCATAAGAAAAGAAATGCTTGTACACATATCGTACAGCCTGCAAGAAACAAAAATCTACAACAGATATTGTTAACTTCTCAGCTGGTTCTGTAATAACTGTGTGATTGACACTAATTAGCAAGCAATATTATTATTATCCAAAAAAATTGGCAGTAGCAAGGACTTGGATTTCTTTTTTTAATGGAGAAGGCGGATGGGGATGATTGGCCCAGGTCCACCTTGGAAGCCTCAGCAATCAAAGTAGCAGTCAGGCTTTTAAATGAACAGATGGATCCAAACCAGGAAGAAAAGCAAGTCAGGCAGAAGATTATAAATCTAGGGGAATTGCCCCCAATACTTTTGACGAGACAAAATAGCAGAAGAAAAATATTACCATGACTTAGGACAGGTGTGTACAACCTTGGCAACTTTAGGATGTATGGACTTCCAACTCCCAGAATTCCTCAGCCAGTTATGCCTTTTTTATTGCATTACTAGCTATGCTGGCTGAGGAATTCTGGGAGTTGGAAGTCCACACATCTTAAAATTGCCAAGATCGGACACACCTAAACTAGGATAACGATGGTGAACCTTTTGAGCTTGATCTGTCAAAAATTCAGAAAATGCCTAATTTGACTCTGCAGGCATGTCACACCACCCCCACTCTATCCCCCATATCTAGGGCATTCTGAACAATAGCACTTGGTGTCAGGTGATGGTGAACACTACCATGTCACCCAAAACATTATGGTGTGTCACTTTGACACATGTGTCATAGGTTTGCCATCACTGCCACAAGAGGAAGTTTTGGGGTGGGTGGGCTGATTAAAGCTGTCTCCAGGGATGCTCATCGGCTGTGGTCAAAAATGTAAAGATGGTGGTCAGGGCTGCACATTGAACCCTTGACCCTTTTTTATATGGGCCAGTTGTACGATGCCCATAAGAAAGAGAAAGGATTTGATGCTCATTTGTGACCACCATCTTGACTTCTTTTGACTCTGTCCTGAAGATAAGCTTGATTGTGTATTTTTAATCAGTGAATTTAATAAGCAAAAATATAAATGGTACAACCATACTTATGCAAATCAAAAAGAAAAACAGGCTATATAATAGTGATAAGAATGAACGAAAACTTTTTGTATAACTTCATTAAGTCTTTTGAAAGTAATAAATAAAGAACAAACAAAAAGCTAATAAAGAATAGAGAAAGAATATAGAGAGAAATAGCAGATAGAACTGCAAAAAAATAGAAAGAAACAAGGATATGCAAAAAAGAGAATGACTTCCAACTTCTTTTACAGTAGATATAAATAAAACGTGCTCTACAATTACAGTTTTTTTAACATAATCTATAAATAGTACTAATGTGAGAGAAGAGAGGGCTGAGCCACGTGGAAGTGTCAAATGTGGGATCAGCCTCAAGTCTCTACATAGCCACAAGCAAAATAGATCCAGCCCCTCCTGGGAGCTGTTGGATCTTATCTCCCATCTGCAGGTGTTCAACTGCCAGTTGGGCAGATTCTTGTACATATGCAAGACCTAATAAATCTGTTACTGCACCTGACATTAATCAGCCCTCTCTTCTCCCACAACTAATAGTCAAATCCATATGTCACGATTGCATTTTGTTGTTGTTTCGTGCATAAAATCCAAAAGGGCTTCCAACTGGTATTAAATTTAGCCAGTGTCTTTCTCCAGGCTGTCAGTTTCACCACTATTCCATTGCAGAGAACATCAGATCTTTCCAATGTTGGGCATATAGAAGTCTTGCTACCATTGTCTTATATAAGAACAAAATACCATGCAACTTTCCCACTTTTTTTAAAATGAGGGCTGCATAGGAATTGGAGTGATCACCTGTTGGCAAGTGTTAACTTCAGCTTATGGAACCATTACTAACACACCCACCACTGTTTTAAAATAGATATAGTACCACTGCTGAGGTGTAAATTATTTTCATTGTGTGATTAATCAAGGTTGTAATTAAAAAGCTAGCATCCAATTAACTCAAATTCATTAGGAACAGTCCTGGGAAGAAACAAAACTTTTTAGAAAAGTTTTGGATGTCAAGATTTGGAATATTAAAAAATCCAAATGTTGCAGGTGGAATTTGCAAATTACAGGTTTGTTCTACATTGACATGTATCCAAGGAAATGACAGTTAGAAACATTTTTTTTCTGCTGTGTCCACATCATAATATTATCTCATCCCTAGTTCCTGAGTGAGACAGATTTGAATCATCATTTGGCTGTACTGGTATTAAAGTAGTATTTTCCCATTTATTTTGACATCATCTAAGGGCAACCTCAGTAAGGAAAATCTGTGTTACCTGTAAGTTTGGAGCAAATTAGAAGATTGCGGTAACTTAAAACAGAAGCAGTGGATTGAGGATATGAATCAGCAGTAAGAACAGCAACAACAACAAAAACAGCTCTAATTTTCCACAAGAACAAGTAGAAAAGTCTTCATCTCAGCAGTAAGAAAAGTGCTTGTTTGATCTAAGCAAACTGTTATGAACTTTTAAAAACTTGAGTATTTCTCTTATAAAAATCACTGATCCTTAAATGAAACTTTTGTTCCAGGCCTATAAAAATATGACAAAAGTTTTCCAACTTGTTCCAGACATTTAGAAAATTGACTTTTAGAACCATTCTCTGCATGTCTCATTGAACTTTCAAAGGCAAATTGCCTTTTATCAAAACAAATGAGAAGCAGCTGAAAAAAAATCAGGATGCTTTTATACAATGTGTAATTTATATTGGTTATCTTGAGGGGTTTTTTTTCAACCAACAGTTGGAATGTCACTTGTGGCATACATTTATTTATCTCTTTGTAGTTTAAAAAATATTCTTTGATGCTGCCAATTATTCTTTCATAGACATATGCTGCCCAAGGGAGGGTCAAGACAGCAGCCACCACAGAGCAATCAAAACATGAAATTTACACATGAAAAAAGAGGAAGGACTTTGATCCCCATTCATGGTTGCCCTCTTGACTCTCTTGACCCCGCCAGGGATGCCCCAGTTTGCAGATATTAGGGACTTCTTAATGGAGAGATGGGACAAAAAGATGAAAATTTTGGTGAGCTAAGAAATATGCATTTCATCATGAAATGCTTATGAGATCTGAATGTCCTGCTTGCAGATAATCCTCAATTTATGAAATTGCATAAGGATACAACCCAAGGCATCTTTTTTTGGATCCAATATAAACCTGTTAGAATTATCTCTTTCTTCACACATACTCTGATGGCATCCTAGTCACATAATCTTCTGTGAGCGGGCCAGAAAAAGATTTCTAATTCTAAATGACATACTCACTATTTATGAAAGTGAATCTTTCATAATTCATCTTGCTCTGTTCAGAGCAGAGCATCTCTCCCATGCTTGCAACAGCTCATGTTCCTTACACTGTTTTTATTTCATGGGATACCCACTCAGGATTTCAAACTGTTCCAATCTCATGAACAGCCCCGCTTTCCTATTTCTGGAGTGGTTCTTTTCCAAAATTTCCTGCTATCCATATACCAAGTGATTTTTGTCCTCCATACTTGCACCAGAAAATATACCAATAGTTGCACATAATTAAGTTTTGATTTAGTATGATGTATGGGAATTCAGTCATTTGATTTATCATAACGGGCTATAAATTAGTGTGATATTTGAGTCTGGTGTAGGTAATAGAGCCACTTTGGCATCAGCCTGGAGACTCAGAGACTGTGAGTTCTAGTCCCATCTTAGTCACAAAACCAGCTAGGTGACCTTAGTCACTTTCTCTCAACCTTAAGGAGAGAGTGGCAAACCACTTCTGAAAAACCTTGCCAAGAAAACTGCTGGCACTTGTCCAGGAAGTCACCCGGAGTCTTGACTGCCTCGAAGGCACCTCACCTATGTGTTCCTAGTATCACAGAAAAATGTGCCCTATCCTTAGCGTCTGCTTAAAATGAGATGTAAGGAACCTAGTATTTCAAAGTCTCCAGCAACGGTTTCCAAAATTACTCCTTCTGCAGAAATCTTTCTGTGGCAAGCAAGTTAAAAAATTAATCAGCCGTGGTTAATTTTAGCCAATACATGTAGCCAGTCATTTGTTGTTCAGTTAAAGCAAACTGTAGGGTATTGCAGCGATACACGGAAGCCGCTTTTCATAAATATTTATTCTATTATCACGCTTCCCGACACAGTCAACCTAAGATTCCACTTCCATAAATTCCTAGCTGTTATAAACGTTGTATTGCTCCAACCCGTTTGAAGGGCTTCTGATTACAATGAAGTGCCAGCCTCTTATTTTGTGAAAATGTTGTGATCGGTTCTATTTATATCAGAACCCCTGCTGGGATTAATGCAAGGACAATAATGCAGCACGCTCAATTTAAAAACTCAGAGCAGCAAAATGCAGATGCTGAATTCATAAACACAGAAAGCCTAAATAAATCCATCAGTGCCTTGGCTTCATGCGATCACGGGGTTCACACAAGAGAGGAAGACGGTGGCTGACTTCTGCAGCATATGGAATCCGAAACTCTCCTCTTCCATTTTAGCCCTGTGTATGGTAGAAACTCAGCCCTTACTTCATCACAAAGTCATGCTGATGATCAGAACTAGTCGCGTCCTCTCTTCCCCTCACCTCCTAAGAACCAAGGCTGGGTTGCTGCTGCTGCTTTTGAGCGAATTGCTTGTTTATTTTCCTCTTAACGGGAATGCCTCTTGGTCCCCACTGGAACAACAACAACAACAAAAAAGGAGCAGCTGGGTTGCAAGCACAACTTGCATTAGGATGGTCTGTCTCTTGATGTCTTCCTTTTGCTTGCAAATATTTATTAACCAAATAGAAATAAAGTGTCTGTGAATGATCTAATTCACCAAGCAACCTTGAATGGAGGAAATACTCCTGAGGGATTTCTTCCCTAATTCCTCTCTAATTTTATTGCTGCTTCAATTCGTGGTTAACTGTAGCACTGTCAGTGTTTTTCCTAAGTACTAGTTGTGCCCTGTTTAACAAAAGGTGGCTTCCAAAAACTGGATTAAGGGAAGGAGGATATATTGTGTACCTCAAGCTTCCTCGTGTCAGAGGTCTTCAAATATGTTCACTTCGTATCATTCCCACCAGGTTGCAAAGGCTGGGACCACTTTTAGTTTAATTTTATGTCTTTCAACTCTTCTCTTATACATTTTGCAAATGAAATGCAGGATAACTGCTGACATCCTTTTAATTGCATTGGTTCTGCTTCTGGAAATGGCCCACTGATTGCCTGAGAAAGGGGAAGATGGAGTGAGATTATCTAAGGGACCTGAGAGAGCCAGGACTGATAGGGAGCTGAAAAAGAGTGAAAATGAGCCATGCATAATTAAGAGTGTATGGGGATCTCTCTGAAAGATGCCCAAGAGAAGTTATGCTTTGGACTGTGGTTCTGTTTATCGTTGTGGCCAAATGCATCTTCCAAATAACAATACTGAGTACAGAAAAAGGATCCTGTAGTTTCTGTCCTCTCAATTTCTTTCCATTTGATGAAAGAAGATTTGGTTTTCACATGCCTTTCTGAAATAAAGAGCACTGCATTCTTAAAAGGAGTGAGATCATTCGGCACTTTTTTGGTGAGTAGCTGGCCAAATGGGCTGTGTTAGCACCCAGTTTTTCATTATACAATTGTAATGGTGTGTGAGAAAGAACTTGGGAGACTGGGTGCAGAGATGGTCAGATAAGAGAGGAGTTCAGATAAGGGAATGGTCAGATAAGAGACAGCTGAGTCTGCAACTAGATAATAG
>JANHZU010000537.1:180236-190630 GCA_032468055.1 Acrochordus granulatus
GTGTCGAGCAGTTACTGGGCACCTGCTATGATAAAAAAGGGAAATAATTATCTGACTGGGATATGAGCAAAAAGTTTGTTATCCCATCACTTGCTAAAGTAAATTGGAAGCCTCTCTTCCAGCTGATGATTGGAAAATGCAGGTCAGTCACAGGACATAAACAAACCTAGTTCCCATCTCTGTAACTATCTTATTTGGTCTCATATAACATGCGCACTGTCTCCCGTTCAGAGGAATCCTGAATGTTCCTACACATACATAAAATCCTTCTAGTGGGAAGAATCTATTTACAGGAAGTGATGGCTTTCCTTAAACACAAAAATGGTTCCAATCTAGTTCATTCACAGCCCCCTTTCCCAATTAAGTCCTCATTTACAGAACCGTGTTGTCAGTAAATATGGATGCACAGATCAAACACAGCAGCGGGATGTATTTGCTTCATGCCTTACAGAACCTTTTGGAATGATGTGCTTGGCTGCTGGTGAACTGCAGGTAACAGGGCTATTGGTCTGAGCCAACAACACAGTGACTTTACTCCTTTGCAGGATGTAAGAAAGGATGTAAGAAAGAGTGTAGCATAGGGATGAAGAAGTTGGACTAGAACTCAAGAGAACCAGGTTCAAATCATGTCTTATCTAGAGAAGTTCTTGAAGACATTTTAAGACAATTACTATTTTTCAACCTAACCTACTCAATAGGTTCTATGGAAAAAAATTGGAGGAAGACATGTGATGTATCCCATGTCGAGACCCTGGAGGAAAGGTGAGATATGCATTTAGGAATTGCAGAAAAATAAAAGGATTGTATATTCTCTCATCCTTCTTTAAAGAGAGCTTCAGAAAAAATGAAGATTTTTATCTAAGGCATAGACCATTTTTACTCTTTGCCCAACAGCTGACAGGTTTCACTTTGGAGAGAAAAAATTACTTTCCCATGTTCTGTGGAACTTCTAATCCCAAATCACTTTGGCTGTTTACATGATGAGAGTAGAAATTCAAAAGAAGGCACCAAATTGGACAGTGGCTTTGCAAGGGGAAAATATTTGTCATGTATAGTTGATATCATCCTGAGTCATCCTAGACTCATCTCTTTTCAGACATGATTAGGTCTTGAAATCCTGGCCAGTAATGCCATTTTTTCAACATTTTTAAAAATGGTTGAACTCTTTTTAGAGCTGCTAAGGCTTTATTATATTCCTGTTGTCCAATTTATCTCTGGCAATGCTCAGTCAGCAGGCAAAGAAGTTACAAACAGTAGGACATTGCCAGCTGGCTACAGGAGCAAAGCCTTCACTGGCAAATTTCGTATATTTGGGTGTGTTTTTTATCTTTTTCAGAGAAAACTAACTTCTGTGATATGACAGAAGTAGGCAAAGCAACCCATAAAAATGTGTTTGCAGATTGATGAGGATTCAGGAGATGGTTCTGAAAATAAATACCTGCAGTGTACAGAGGAATCATTGAGTCTGCCCTTCGTAGATCTATAAGTGTCTGGTTCAGTGCAGCAGTTATGCAGGGTAGGTACAGGCTCCAACAAACAGGCCTGCAGAAAAAAATAATTGCAACTAGCCTGCCCTCCGTGGAGGACCTGTACATTGAAAGGGTCAAGAGAAGGGTGAAGAAGATATCTGCAAATCCCTCTCATCCTGGACACAACTTGTTTGAACCTCTCCCTTCTCAATGGCACTATAGGGCATTCTGTACCAAAACAACCAGACACAGGGACAGTTTTTCCCCCGTGCCATCACTCATCTGAATATGATGAAATGTGATAGGACACAAAGTGCAAAGAATTCTAAATTAACCTAGAAGAACTATCTAAGTCATATTCATACTTATCAAGAGGTCATAGTTCTGGACTTTATTATATTCCCTTTCTACTGACTGCATACTTTGGATGTACACTTTACTGTTGAATGCATACTTTTGTTTGTTTATGTTATTTTATGTACTGCTGCCTTGCAAGTACACTGAGAACTGCTGTACCAGAGTCAAATTCCTTACATGTCTTGGCCAATAAAGTATCTGAATCTGCAGCCATTATCCATTAAAGAAACAAACCATCTAAAATGAACTGTTCACAGCAAAGCATCACAAAGAAAATATGGAAGGACTCCTCCTAATGTATTTGGAGATGAATTGGTTCTAATAGAAAATAATTTAGTGGCTGACATTCTTGCAGCTAAACTTTCACTTCAGTAAATTAATTAAGATTCTGGGCAATCTGTGCCTGGGCAGATGATCACTTTCATTTTAAGTCAACTGTCTAAGAGTCTGATGCTGTATAGAAGTTATCCTTAACCAAGACACGTAAGGCAGAAAAGTGCCAAGGGGAAAAGCAAAGCAAACCTTGAAATAAGCATGTAAGTTCATGTCTTTTAATAACATTAGTTATTCGGAAAGGTGCTACCAGGTTTCTTCTGCTTGCAAGATTCAGAACTTGCTTCATTTAGAAGTGCTCTGAGCTCAGATGAGTATTGAACATCTAATCGTCAAGAAGGGGGTTGATGCTGAGGGACGTTAATTCTCTGGGTCTGTGGAAGGTAGAAGCGAACAAAGCAAAGTGGTTCCTTTTCAGATTTACTCAAGGTGATTAGGAGAGAGAGATCATATCCTACAAGCTTCAAAGAAGCTCTGGATCAATGAATGTGGGACCAGCAAAGGCTAAGATGATGAAGCCATGTCTTCTAGATCACCTCTCTTTCTCTTCTCAACAGCAATTGGGGGCAGGCTACATTTTTGTGGTTTATGGGAGGGGAGGAAAGTTGACCTCTTTTTTCTGGTCTCCAAGAGCTGCAGAGGCACAGTATTGAAGCAGTGTTACGGTTTGAGAATTTTTTTTTCTTTAAGAGTTATTGGTCATAGCAAAGGCTTGGTGCACTTAGTGTATTTCATTTTGAAAAGGAAACATGAGAAATGGTGCTTTTCAAACTCAATAACTCACTCAGGGAGCACAAAAACAACCAGCCTAAAACTAAATTAGTATAACTAAAACCAAAAAAAGACAGTGTGCAAAAATTGCCCTGATGCATTAATTGCATGGGCAAAATCCCATCTACTAGACCTAACAACTCTCTCCGTAGTCATTTTGTGTTTTAAAAAACATACACATAAAAAACATAAACTAACAAGAAAAAAGAGAAAGAAGATAAAGATGTAGAAGTGCAAAAAATATAAAGAAAAAGAAAACAAAAATATATACAAAGAATGATTTCCGACTTCTTTTTCCAAAGATATAATAGGATATATCTCTAATTAACTATAATCTTATATAGAACCCCTTGTTCTTTTTCTCAGTCTTCCAACAAATTCAGCTTCACAACATTAAATCTCCAAAATGCAAATGCATTATTTATTGGGACATGCTTTTATTGATAGCATTCTGGGAACAAAGCATTAATTACTCTTTGAAGATCTCATGGAGCTCTTCCTGACGAAGCAAAGTCTTCCAAAAGGTTCAGGGGCACCCAACAGTGAAATGAGAAGTCATGTCTTCCCATAGAGGTTTGTCAGTGAAAGAGGTCTCCTCTTCCCAGGTAGGAATTGTGTGGGTCTTCCTAGCAAAAGGGCTTCCCTTGTGGTGAGATGAAGTGAAAACTGAAAGTGGGGGGGGTTGCCGCTGAAGTTAATAAGGCTCCATCTGAAGCAAAAGGCAAAGAGATTAATGCACAATTCAAGTTGCTTGCATAGAAGAGGCTGCAGAAGCTCAAATTGTGCTGGTGCTTGGAATAAATTCCTAACTTTGCTGCCTCTATTTTGCATGGGTCAGCAGGGCTTGTTGACATAATCATAGGGTTGTTCAAACTGTTGGTTTGTTTTAAGATTTCTAGTAGGTTTTGGTTTCTTTGTTCTTGGCCATTTTCTGTTTCATTCTGCTTTCAGCTTAGGTTGTTCATCTTTTTTCAGATTTTAATTACTTTGACAATTCAATTTAGTTTGATAGTTAACAAACTTGGTAGCCATTGAGGTGATACAGGAATGAACAGAGGGAAAACTCCTCCCCAAAGAAAGAGAACATTGCATTGCATTGCATTGCATTGCATTGCATTGCATTGCATTGCATTGCATTGCATTGCATTGCATTGCATTGCATCCCAGATTATTTTGGAAAATTCCTTTAGCAAGGATACTGGAGACCAAAACCTACTAGATTATCCTATTTTATTCAAGTAGAAAGAACCATGTCAAAATAAAGCTAGACTAGCATTTGACCTATTTTAAAAATGAATATGGAAGATAATTTGGAGGCAGGCAAAGGGCAATCTTTTTTACTTGTTTCAGATTTTTAAAAAGTAAAATGATAAATATTCATTTAAAAATGTTTCTTTTTTGTGCACTTACCCTCTTTTGGGGGAAGGGAGAGATCATTTTGGGATTTTAAAGAAAAAAAGCATACCTACTCTTATTCTTTTCCCTAAATATGAAAAATTGTGGGAGGAAGAAGGGTTGAGCCAGCAGTGAAGTGAGGAATCAGTCTTGTGCCTCTCTGCATCCTCAAGCATCACAAACCCAACCCCTCCTGAGGACTGTTGAATCTTATCTTGCACTGCTAAGTGTTCAACTGGCAACTGGGCAAATTCTTGTAACCTTGTTTGACAATAAACCTGTTAGGTTGAACAGCACTGCCCGAGCCTGGTCCTTTGCACCTGACAAAAATCACACAATAAAATTTTAGCACTCAAGTAATGGTGTTCATTAGGCCTCCATCGGAGTCCACTAGTTGCCGGGTTCTGGCTTTATTATTTTGAGATTTTAACAGCCTCCATGATCTTCAAAACCCAACTTTCTCATCCAGATAAAGTTGGGGGGGGGAGACATTAAACCTCCAACCTCAGGGCAAAAAAGCATCTGAGAAAGAAGAGTCGATGACATAAAGCGATTACATGGATTCTCCCTCTGGTTATATTTGACTGGCAAGATGTACTCCCCCCCCAATCTTGAAATGCGTGTGGGTTGACATGAAATTTAACATTCAACTTCAAACGCATTGTCACTTTTGCTCCTCTGAATACTTTTGCACCTGTCCTTTTCTGTAAGTTCTCACAAGATTGATGAGACTTCTAAAGGCTCACTGACAGTTGAGGCTTCAGGGAGTTGACAGTCTGCATAATTACATTTCATTTTCCTTATACTGTATAGTCTGCTTCTGTTATAATGCCCTTTTGACGATCTCTAATTTGACACAACTGCCCCCCAAAATTAATTGCTCATGGCTTTTCATTGATTGAAACTTTAAACCTTAGTTAATATTTGCCACAGTTTCATGCCAAGGAGGTAATCATAACACTCCCAATCATTTTTCCCCATTTTTCTTTTATCTATAAGCAGATGAAGTCATCGGAGATCGATCAGGAATTATTTACAGAAAGTTACTGCAGGGTATGCAGTGCTCAACTAATATCGGAATCGCAACGTGTGGCTCATTACGAGGTAAGAAGTGTGATGCTGGCGGGAGGAGGAAAATCTGGTGTTTGGTTGGTTTGTTTAGGTTTGTTGCAAACCCAACAATAGTTTTGAAGGAAATATACAAAGCAGCTGTGTCCTCGTGGTATGGCAAACATCAGTCAAGTTGGTGACCTCAGGAATTATTTCTGGGCACCAGTTTTGAGAAGGCTTCAGAGAAATTGAAATAGGTTCTGGGGCGAAGAATGAGGATGATCAGGGACCAACTTAGGGTCTTGTAAAATCATCCGACCATCGTTGTGCAAATACAAAGTGACAAGCTTTATATTGCTTCAGCGATAGTTGGATGATGCTGTGAAGATGTTTTAAGTCAATGGTGGGAAAATGGTCTGAAGAACTGGTATGTTTAACCTTGAAAAGAGGAGACGGATACCTGAAAAGTTGTCATACAAAATGAGACTGAGCCCTGTTATCTGTTACACACAAACACAAAATGTTTTAGTTTAGGTTTTTGTAGTAAGGAGGATGTTAGTCCCAACAGTCCTTCTAACTCTAGGATTCATCTTCTGGAATGCTTAACATATTGATTTAATGTTTTAATCACATTTTTAAAACTTATAAAAATTATCTTCATCATCCACTCTGGTGATATGATTTTTTTTTCTTCATCATGTCTTCTGTGAAGGCTAATAATGATGAGGATGATGATGCATCAGTTGAAAAAAGTTATCTATCCCTGCCGAGAACAAATCTCAGGATGACAAACAGCTCTGCCAAAGCTATATAATTAACGCTGAGCAGAAGCAAGGGTCTTTCTGGAATTTGATCTCTGAGAATTTCAGTGTGGATTATTATATTATATATTATATTATAATCGATCAGCTGATAAATTAATGTAGCGTTTAACACTTAGTTCTCTGCCAGATTTCTCAAGTTCTGAATGTTTATAGGCATCTTTGTTCAGAAAATATAGTTTAGGCAGGCATCTTTGGAGTGGAAGCACATTTGGAAGTGTGTCTTCTGAGAAGAAACATGCTCAAAAAACATGTGCTTAAAATTAAATGTGCTTTTTCAAGCAGCTCTTTTTAATCTGTAGAATCATGCAAAAATGGGTCAGAATATATTTACACAGGGACATAAGTGAAAAGTGATACAGCCCCTAACAGATTACTATTCTATCTGTCTGTCTGTCTGCCTACCTGCCTGCCTGCCTGTCTGTCTGTCCGTCCGTCCATCCATCCATCGATCTAAGGTCCCATTTATTGTGGGGTATGATCTTTTTATTTTTCACGATTTTGAACTGTCCATCTCCCTCAGAGAGGAAAGACCTTAGGAATTGGAGCACTTTGCAAATCTTTGTCAAGCTCTGAATCTCTTGTATTTTGGGGGTGTAGCTGGTGAAGCAAACTCAAGAGAAATAAGGAAAATCCCAGCTCTGCCAGTATTCATTGTGACTGGTCTCTCGCCACTTTGCATTGCTTCTTCACCCACAATGGCCCGTGGCTGAGGATGTCCTGACTTCTGAAACATTCAGTGACTTAGCCCTCTCTTTTGCTGTTCCTCCTATTCAAATTACCTTCCCCACATTTATATTCCTCTGGAAAGAGGAAAAAGGGAGGGGAACACAACTAGAGCGTTTCTATAGATAGCGGCAGAAAAAGGATGATTAAGTGTCCTTTCCCTTTCGGATTGTTCTCCTTTGACAGTAGCCAACAGTTTTCAGTTGAAAGAGAGAAAAAAATCATCCAGTAAGCTTGAAGATTGCCTTTGCATTACACCGACTTTATTTTCTATTAGCCAATGAGCAATGTATTATTTTGAGGTGGATGCCAGAGTTTTCTCAAGGAGCAGAGCAGATATTTTCAACTTCGGCAATCATAGTTGGAAATTTGCTAGCTTTGATTCAATAAGCATTTGTAGTTTGGGGACTGTATGCAGAAAATGACGAGGCATATCAAGGTTAAAATATGTTTTTCAGCCTTTTCTGTCAAGAAAGCAGCAGGACATTTTTTTAGTTGTTTAGGGGAGGCAGGAGATAAACTGTAAGGAATGTGATGAATATGGAAAGTGAACATTTTGATGCTTAGGAGAGATGGATTTTCTTTTTTTATTTGTGTGATTTTAGCATTTATTCTGCTGCTTCAGTTTCAAAATGGTCAACATTTGCATGGCGATGTGTGTTACACAGAGTGTAGTGTGGATCTTGCTGGATCCTTATGGAAGACCCTTCAGTGTCTCAGCAAATATGGTTTCCTCCATTTTGGCAAACCAGGACCTATGACGGTTGCAGAACTCGACATCAAATACATCCACGTAGGAATTAGGCATCACTTCCAGAAAAAGGATAATAGATTGGTGACTGGAAAGTCCTTAGGGACTTTTTGCATACAAATGAAAAGAGGAACTTGATGATTAGATAGAATAGATAGTAGAAAGAATAGAATCCTGATGTAACTTTAAAGAGAGAAGTTATAATTGTACTGTTGTGAAGAATATCAAAAGCATCTTTATGTCTTTCTTTACATCTTTTTCTTTTTTCTTCTACTTTTTTTCTTATCACAGTTTTAGTTCTTTCTGTCCTATTTTTGTCTGTATTTCAATAAAAATATTGTAAATATAACAATTAGGCATCACTCCTATGTTCTTAGGCCATTGTCTGCTTTCAGCAACTCAACCAGCTGCAGAATGTCTGCTTTGTTATATGTATCACTGCAGCTCTTGGACTTTATTTTTATTTATTTATTAAATGTACAGTATATGCTGCCCATCTCACTATCAGAGACTCTGGGCAATTTATAAGGACATAAATAATTCTATAAAAATTAAAAGATTAAAAATATATTGGGTCTTAAGTAAAAACATTAAAATTACCAACAAAGCTTAACAGTGAGTTGTGTTCCAATTGGAAGAACTTTGGCCTTATCCTCCCTTCTTAGTCTGGATCTCTTGAGTGGATTTCCCAGGTAATATGTTCTGTAAAACCTTGCTTATCCTACTCAGTTTCTAGTCAGTTTTATCAGAAAAAACTGACCAGCCTGATTTTTCCTTGGTAGGTATTAAATAGTGAGCACCCCACTCTTGCTTCACCCCACTTCCCAGCCTTGGGTTCATTCGAGTTAGGGGGTCTCTACAGTGCAGCTTACAACCATAGTTGCCGTTCTTGAGAAGAGGACCAAGGTGCAAAACTACATCATCATAGCGTACAGTTGGATCTGTATAGAGAAAGGATGATTTTTTGACAGCCAGGCAGTTTTCTAATCATATAGATATCTTTAGGGTGGGGGTGTTATTTTGTTATTGTTGTTGTTTTATTTTGCAAAATGGCCAGAGAACTGCACCCAACATCAAGATATCACCGTAGCATTTATTTATTTTTCTTCCTACTGCATGGATCTGAAGCTCGGTCATTGATGAGTGATGACAACAGGATCTAACATTCCCCTTGACTACTTGACATGTTCACTGACCTGCTGGACAGTGACAAAGGGCTGAATCCAAGGGTTCTTGACAAGGTGTTCTTGAGAAGACAGCAGAAAGCAGCATTTTTTAATAATGATTTACAAAAAGTCTATTTGGATGGATGTGTGGTTGTCACTATCATCTAGCAAATAGGATTTTATTACGTATTTGATTTATTACTAGACAGATGGCATGATGTAGTGATGAAGGTGCTGGACCAGGAGTGATGTCACTCTCATTGCATTTTCATCCTGTCCATTGCAGGTCCCCCACCTCCCTGGATCCCTTGAACGCATATCTTAATCATGAAAAACTTATCCACCCTGTAGTAAAAGTGAATCTTACTTCTTCACTCCTCAAAAAAAGAGGGAGGAGAAAACAAATGTTTAGAGGAAAGCTCCTGTTCTGAAATGTTAAAAGCAGAGAAAGAATTTAGAAAGAAACTGGCACAGCAACTTGCCTTGTAGAAGCTGAACTGATCAAATGCAAAATGGAATGAACCACCAAAAAATAAGAGTAATTGTTTTTCATAGTATAATTTTATTGCCAAACTCCATTACATATTACTGTCTTGAATTGCTATAAGACCGCATGCTGTGCTTACAATTTTTTCCACCCTGGTTGTTTCCCTACCCCATTTCCCGAAAACATTTAATTATTTTATAATAATTTGTTCTTCCTTCCAAATGCAAAACTGTTAGAATTCCTTTAGAAATGTTACAATTTCATCCATAACTTTCCTGGTCCAACAAGCAGTCTTCTGCATTATAAAGATTATATCAGTTTATTTGGGATCATTTTCTTCTTAAAAAGCATACTAGTTTCTTCATTACTGTTCTTTATATACTAATTTCTTCACTACTCAGCTTCACTGCACTTTTGGAAGGCCTTAATTGTTATGATAGGAGCGAGGAATGGAAACACACACAAAGATTTTTTTCCATTTCTTAATGATGCATCATCCTCACCCAGTGAAGCATCATCCTCACCCAGTTCATCTCTGTTTCACTTTCTGCACATGCTACCAGGGTTTTGATCTACTTCTCAGGGTACAATTTGTACAGGTTGAGAGACTGGACTCAATTGCAGGGGCTGGGTGAGGTTTAAAACATGGTCAAAAGGGTACTTTTTGCATTGCGATGCTGCCTCTGTCATTTTACCTGTTTCGAATCTTCCTGTGGATGCTGGTGCTAAGTGACTTGGGAGGAACATTCCTTCAGAGGAATTTACCACTCCCAGGGTCGTAAACCAGTGATCAGATGCTTCTCCATTCTGCTCTAGCTAATTTGGAGGTGGCAGCATCCTCACTGGCTCAGCAACTGTATTTGATTCAGGGTTCAGGTGGTAGAAGAGGATCCCTGAGATCTCAGAGATAAGCCATGGATCCTCTGGATTGGCATTACCCTATTTCTCCTCCTTATCTAGCTCCTGAACATTATGGAGAGAGGCCTCATCTGAAAGACCATTAGGAGCGTCCAACCTTGGCAACTTTAAGTTGTGTGGACTTCAACTCCCAGAATTCCTCAGCCAACT
>JANHZU010000537.1:218071-228335 GCA_032468055.1 Acrochordus granulatus
GTCTGGAGGTTGAGTCATGGCAACTGGACTTTTTTTCTTTTTTGTTTGATACCAACAAGAGAAGAAAGCCAGCTGCCATGACTCAACCTCCAGATAATTCTACATGGATGACTGAGAGTCTTCATCAACTTCTTGCAGGGGTAACCCATAGCCCCACTGGGGCTTTGCAGTGGAGCACTGGAGTTTAAAATTACTGTAATGGTATGTGGAATGACCTTGGGAATTGGGGGGACATCAGGCTATCTAGGGAACAGTCAGATAAGAGAGGGCATAGCTGACAGCTGCACAATGGGTGGAGAAAGCAGCTCAGAAGACACCCCCCCAAAAAAAATCAGGTTCTCAGGCTATAAAAGAAATGGGAGATTTATACTTTGAGATTGCAAGGTTGATGATAGTCTTCCCAGTTAGACAGGAAACCAACCAGATGAGCTGATTCTACTAAGGCTACATCAACAAAATCTTGTCAGTCTGAACATAGAAATCTCCCAGCATCTTTTTCACACTCTGAGACCTTGGGGTTGTCCCTTTTGAGCTTCTTTCTCTGCATGCCTTCCCTTAGGTACCATTCCTTAGGCAGCCTTTCTACCCCCACTGCACGCCCATTTCCCAAGGTTGTTCTGACATCCCATTATACTGACCCACCTCTTTCCACTTCCAACTCAATAACACTCAGATGTGAAGTGAAATCAAGAAGACTGATTTCATCTTTGGCAGCAATGTTGTTGGGAGTAATTCCTAGAAATTCAGGGTAGGGGTTTAGGGGAGGATATGTCACTGTCAAAGATTATATTCTTTTCTATTTCACTTAGTCAGACTTTCTCCTAAGTAAATCTGCTTGCGGCTGGACTGAAAACCAGTATTTGAAGAATCAGTGGAATATAATAAGGTTTAATAAGATGCAGTAGCCAATCTTTTCTTTCATAGCTGTGCAGTGTTTAAAAACAACTTCCAAGGTAGGACTTTCTGTTTTTGGCTGATGATTAGTGTGACGTGATTGATTATTCGTAAATGTTAGTGGGGAAAAAGTAGTTTTAGAAAGGTATTGTAAGATAAGATGAAGTTTTAAGCAACCTTTGTTTATAAACCTTCCTAATAAATTGATGGTAGGAAACAATTCAGCCTGGCAGACGAATTAGACCAGTGGCAAATTCCCCGATAAAAATAACTATGTAACTGCTGCATTCTTTGTTCAGGCATTTTCTGCTATTAATGCAGAAATACCAGCTGCTAATCTTAATCAAAATGTAAGGTGAGAGCCTAGAGCAAGCCAAAGAGTATTAGACTGGCCGTTAATTGTTGGGTTGAAAGCTGCAGGTCTCAGTGTATAATTTTTTCTGAGTTTATACAATAGAAATAGCTTGGTGTGGTTTTGGAAAAAGCACACATATGAGAAAGCCAATTTAGAATACTGGTTAAGGCACCTGGCTAAAAACTGGGATAATGTGAGTTCTAATACTGCCTTAGGCACGAGAACCAGATGCATGGATGGCTTCAAGCCAATCACCTGTGATCGGGGACTGTGAGTGCTAGTCCCACCTTGGGTCCAAAATCAGCTGGGTGACCTTCTGTCTGAATTCATCTATACCACTCTCCTCCTACCATGTTTAACATGTTGTGTGATGCCTTGTCTCTCTGAATTTTGAGAGGAGGTTTAGCATAACTCACAATCCTTTTTGGCTTTTTAAGAAGGAAGGCTACTGCAAATGTATTGACATTTTGCATTTGTTTATTTACAAGCTGCCCTAGAAGAGGCAACACATTCACTCTTCCACTGCCCTGGTCTTTATTTCTTTGGATACTCAGTGTTAGTAAGCATGGACTGCAGATTTTTGGGGAGTTGTAAAGATTTCTTACATAACTTTGGCTCTGTTCTTGTTGATAGTCATCCCTAAATTTATGGCTAAAGGAGTTTGGCTTCCCCATTGGGAATTTATTTATGTTATTTTCTCATGAAGGCTCCACTGCAAGAACATTGCTAGGTTCTCGAGTGCCTGAAGGCTGTGAGATCTGGAAGGGGAGAACAGGCTTCTGCTCAGTCTTGGCAAGGCTATGGCTGTGGGAGGTGTAAGACCTCCTGGCTCTGGAGATTTTACATCTTTAATTCTGCCTGGAGATGCACTTCCCCAGTTACAGTCAGTGTGCAATTTGGGGGTCCTCCAGAACTCAGCACTCCTGCAAAATGAGCAGGTGGCAGCCATGGTTAGGGGAACCTTTGCGCAGGTTCATCTTATGCACCACTTTGTTCATTCATGGACTGGGAAGCCTTGCTCATGGTGACTCCTTATTTGCCTCCTGTTTAGATTGTTCTGGTGTGTCTAATTTTGGCTGTCCCTAAAGACCATCCAGAAATTGTATCTGATCCATAATGCAGTGGCACAGGGAATTTAGCATTTCCCATTATGCTAATATAAGACTGCTGCTCTGGCTCCAGTAGACTTCCAAGTACAATTCAAGGTGCTGATTATTGCCTAAAAAACCTACATGGCATAGAGCCAGACTGTGTAGTTGTGTCTCCCGCATGGTTTCTGCATGGCTTACCAGATCTAGCAGTGGTGGATGCTCCAGGTCTGCTCCATTAAAGATTGTCATCTTCTTGATCCCAGAAGTTTTGTCTTCTCTGTAGCAATGTCTGCCTCAGGGAACAGCATCCTTGGGACATCTGTATGGCCCTGTCCCTATTAGCCTTTCACAGCCTAAAGATTTGTCAGTTTTCCCAATCATTTGGGTCAGGAAGTTAGATGAGCTCTACTGTTGATGCGGAGTTCATAATTGGGGTTTCTTGTTCCTATCTTGGGTATCATATATTAATTGTTATACTATCTGGTTTTAATCTTTGCACACCACTGAAAGTCACTGTGTGAAATGGGTGGACAAAGAAATAATTTCAATTAAATAGTTAAATCTATTCAAGGGCTGCATCTTAAAATGCACAGTCCCTTCTGAATGAGCCCTGGTAGAAACTTGAAAGCAGCTATGTCCTGAGTAAAAGTAGGTGATTTAATGCTGAAATGTCCATAGCTGAAGTGGGCACACAGTTTAAAAATCAAAATCAGAGCTACTGTCTCATGAGTCTTTGAGAGAGAAGAGAGGAGAAGGAGATAGGTACAATCAAGTCATCTGAGCAAATATCCGAGTAGGGGTGGAAGAGCTTGAATGGGTGAGTGCTCATAATTATGCAGTAAAGATTCTGAATTTGGATTGGAAACTTGGGAGGGAAGAATGTTTTAGACTCTCCAAGTGGATGGATCTTGGGAAACTATTTCATCTTTTATGCTGGGAGGAGAAATGTTCTCTCCTTCCCCAGTTAAACCCCTTATGACACATAAGTATTACTCTTTTATAAAATGTGGAATGTCAGATGTCTCTAACGCATGAGAATGCGCTGCTGTATGCTGTGATAGGCAGACCAGGGAAAATGAAGAAGAGACCTCCTATTGGAAAAGGCTTTTGTTGGACCCATACCACAGATGGGGAGATAGAAGCTGAGAAAGAGTAGTCTTTCGAGTGAATTTATGTTAGATTTATGAGTTTATGTTTCAGTCCTAGATGGCTCAATCGGTAGCTCAACAAACCGCCTTCCTAAAGCTCATTGGTCGAGTTGTCACTCTCCTTTGTGCTTCTGTACCTCTAATTCTCTATATTTATATTTTAAAATAAGGCTTATATTGTCACAGATCTTTCCGATAGGTTTTGGTAAATATTCATGGCACACAGATCAGGATCTGGAGATCCATTTTTCCTCCATTCTGTTCATTTCATAAGGAGCACATTTTGCCATTCATACATTTGTCGTCGGAGACAAAATGTCCTCTTTTCAATGTTTAAATGTTTCCAGAAACTCTCATTTTTATGAGCTCTCTTTAGAATGGTAAGAAATCTATGACTGTTACTGATGCAACTGAAGTTGCACCTACGGGAGAGAAGGGAAATGGCACAGTTATTCCAGACGTGACGGTTATCAAGGCCCGGTATTGAGGATTTTCCCTCTGCTTGCATTTCCTTTCCCATGTTCCATTTAGGGCCAGACCGAAATTTTCTTGCATGTAAGTTTCTTCTTGCGTATTCTTCTCATTCCATTCGATGAAAGGCAATTTGGTTTTTGAAGTTTCATCGAAAAACCAGAGAAGCTTGGTGACATTCTCATACATAGAGTGTGATGTTCTCAAGCTGCTTTAATGATGAAGGTGTTTCTTCCCCCCCGGGAAGAAAGAGGGATGTGAGTAACCTGCCATTTTCTGTGGTCTCCCTGGCCTCACGTGAGCCTCCATCTGTTGAGATACTCTTGACACTAAGAAGTCTTGCTTTTTTAAAACTTTTTTATCCTGCCTTCATTCCTTGCAATGAATAACTCAAGGTGGTGAACGCACCTAATACTCCTTCCTCCTTCTATTTTCCCCACAACAACATCCCTGTTGAGAGAGGGTAACTGGCCCCAAATCACCCAGCTGGTTTTCATGCCTAAGGTGGGACTAGAACTCGCAGCATGTTGGTTTCTAGGCAAACATCTTTAATCACCACATCAAGCAGGCTGTTTCTCCTTCATCACATCATCATACATCAGCCTAATCCTTTTCTCCTTCTATTAATTGACTGGAGAATTTTGAAAGGCTTTTCGTCTCATTTCCTGCACTACAATAGAATAATATCATTATTTTCAGCCCAGAGTGCATGGTGCACTCCAGATCACTTGCCTTTAAGAGATGGAACTGATTAAACCCCAAAGGCATAGCGATATTGCAGCAAACAGGTAGAGTATAGATGTTCTGCCAATTGAGTGTGTATGTTGATGTTCTTTTTTTAAGTTATTTTAAGAGCAAGAGACTCTAATGCACCTATTTCTTACTCTCTCTGTGTTTCTCAACCCTGGTAACTTTAAGATGTCTAGACTTTCACCAATTTAATTGAAGTCCAGACATCTAAAGTTGTCAAAGTTGAGAAACACACACACAGAGAGAGAGAGAGAGAGATACTACTTGCTACTGAAATCTACCATTTTGGTGGGAAGGTCTCTTGGAATTTTCGAAATGTAGTGTCAGTGCTGCTTATGACCCTAACTCCAATTTAGCACAAAAAAAGTGGTTTCTTTGCTTATGGCCTGAGTGGGATGTAGACTTTTTCTTTTAAAAGAATCCTGAAAAACACCCCCATTAAAGAATCAATTAAAACCTTAATCAAAATATTCATAAGCCCAGAAGATTGTCTTGAATGGCAAAACAGACCGTCTTTTCACATTACAATCCACTTTGGCTTAGAACATGCTATGTTTCCTTGATTTAGCAGTGAAAAATAAGTGGGGGAAAAAAGAGATATCCTGCAGTTGCAATCAGCATGGCTCAGGAAGGCTAGTTGGTGGAAGATGAGCTAAGACAGCGGTTACTGCTCTTTTCAGGTTCAAGATGCTAGCCATCAAAAATGGCCAAGCCTTGTGAGATCACCAGTAATCATGTCAGATTTCAGCCATCTCATCTGCAGGATTTGATGTGATTTCAATTTAGGATTTTATAATCTTGTAGCACTAAGTGATCTCATGAGATTTATGGGGCATTATCATTTTATACATATTTATATTTTTATGATTTTAATACATATACCACCTCTCTTTTTCTTCTTGGGTTTTTTTTTAAACACCATTGTTGATGTAAGCACATGCATTGCAGAGATTTTTGTTCTTGTTGTTGCTTGAATCCCTACAATCTTCTGGGTCTTTAGAGACCAGCTATGTGAAAAAAAAGTAGATGAGTCATTGGTGTTAGATGTTTCTATGCATGCAAGGGCAATTCTTCACATCCCACTCCGTTCTCTTTTCAGATTCCTGGCACTTCTGGAATCTCACCTCAAAATCTGGCTTTGAAAGTAAGGTTTATCTGGAGTTTGCCTGCAGTTCCTACTCTGCCCATTGCTTCACAATACGCTAATCTCCCTGCTTCTTCCTTCTTATCTTCTCTAGAGTAATGGTGATGATTCGGTGGATAAGAACAAGTGCTGTACACTCTGTAACATGTCATTTACTTCAGCGGTTGTGGCTGAGTCACACTATCAAGGGAAAATCCATGCCAAAAGATTAAAACTCTTGCTGGGAGTACAGCCAACTTTAAAAGCTACTGGTAAGTCCAACAGTATTGGTAGGAAATTGGGCATGTGTAAGTAACCCCAAGAAAAACTCATAAGATACCATTATTCTTCGCTACAGCAGCTTTTTATCTTGATTGGGGATGGAACCTAAACTTGGTCGTTTCTGATAAAATTGTGGGAATGGCCATCTATTAAGATTATTTTTGAAAAAGAAAAGAGAATTTCATGGAGGATCAGCCTATCAACAGTTACCAGCTTTGATGTCTCCATGCTATTATAGAATTACAAAGAACAGATTTTGAGGACCAGCTACTGGAAAAGAGCTATTGTACTCCCGTGTTCTTCCTTGTTAGCCCCTCAATGCATCGAGTTGACCATCATGTAACCCAGAATGCTTGCTTAGATAGGTCTTTGTAACTTCAGGACTCTTCCTATGTTCTTATGAAAACTAACCTATCTGGAGGGAACCAAACTGGGAAACTTTGAGTAGATGGGCTACTTCTGAACTGTGTGTAGAAAGTAGTTCTTTTCCACCATGCTCAGAGTTAGAATTCAGGGTCATCCATTAAAATTAGATATGGGAAGAGTTATGATAGATTTTAAAAAATATTTCTTTCTACAATACAAATTAGAGACTTCATCACTCTCCCGTTTAAAAGGAGACTGGACATATTCATGGAGAATCTGGTAATGAATGGCTACTTGTCACAGGCACCATCTCTGAATAATAACTGCTGGAGACGTACAGTAGAAGGAGGAGATCACTCTTCGGTCCATATGTGCAATCTCTCTGAATACAGCTGGTTGGATTGATTACGAATACCGTTTAGTTGGTCATCAAATAGGACCTGTCTTAAATTCTTAGACATACCTCCCAACATTTCTTATTACTGAGGATAATAAGAAATGTAATCTGGCAGATTTTGAGGGCAAGAAAATGAGGAAGTTTGATGTACATCCATCAGGTTGTGCCATTCCAAAAGTAACTCCATTTTCTTGAAATGTGCTTGTAAGTTTGGCACTCCTCCCTCGGGCAATGTGTAACTGATTCTGGAATTGCCTTTAGCTCAGTGAATGCATTTATATCTCTGTCCAACATCCCACAGAGTAAAATATCATTTTGCTTTTAACTTTGCAGAGACGGGGGAAGGAAAAGAAACATTCTTCTTAAAGAGCATTTTTGGTTGGTTGGCTTCTTGAATTTTGCCTGTTTCAGCTTCCTTCTCCTCTGCTGTAGACACCATTAATTTTTAACATTTAAGAAGTCAAATGCCAGTAGCAGGTAATGTAGTCAACTGCAAAAAAACACGCAAAGTTCTAACATGCAGAGAAGCTAGATTTTTCCACTGTTGTGCTCAAAACCCCAAATGGAAGAATAAAAAAACACGTGGAAGCTACAGTAAAGTACACTGTGTTTTACATTTGCATTTCATACTTCTAAAGAAAAATTGAATATTACAGTCCACCTAGGACTAGCATTGTAAACTAGCTGTGTGCATTCTCTCTCCCTTCTTTTGCTGTTGCAAATCTGGACTCCCATTTCAGATAAACTAAAAATAGACATCTTGGTGTGGTAATTTTGGACTGAAATCCCTCAATACTGGCCAGTTGGCTAGGGCTAATGGGGGTTGGTGCTAGATAAGATATTCACTGTGATGGAATGTGGTCTGGATTCCCAGGAGGGAGGGAGTGTATTCCTGAGGCACAAAAGAAAGCATGATTTAGATAATTTATGTAGGAGAAAGAGGGTGAAGACAGCTCCTCCCTATCAATTCCCAGCATACAGTATATGCTTTATGTGGCTGGTAGTTTGCTCTAATTTGGAGCCTGACATCAACCAAAAACATGTGGAGACTTTTGTAAACAGTTTCCTTTATTGTTCCTCACCGATATACAGAAATCTTTCCATACAAAAGCAGACTACCTGCATCATAAAACATGTTCTCTGGGAACTATTAGGGAAGAGTTATCTTCACCCTCTTTCTCTCTCATAAACTATGTAAATTGTGCTGCCTTCCTCTCTAATAGTGGCATCTACTTAGCTTGCAAGCAGGCTTTGAAGCTCCTCTCCATAAGATCTCCTAAACTGAGACTTTCCATGTGGTCTTGTGAGGAAAGTAAAAAAAAATGAGAAGCATCTATATTAACTGTATTTTAATGATCTATAATTAAATTATCTATTTATAATATTATCTATATTAACTCCATTTATGTAATTGAAATGAATTCCATGTGACTGAAATCTAATACTTTTTGGAATGTGGCCTCCTGTATGGTTTCAAGGTTCAAAATGATACTGACTTTAGGAAACACATGGAGGTGTGTGGGATGGACTTGGAAATTCTATTTGGTTGTAGAAGACTAAATTACTTTGTAAATAAATGAAACCACTAACTTCCCCCCCACAAAAAAAGCCGCTTACTTGTCTGGAACGCAATTTTATTCAAGCTGGGAAAACATTTAGGATGCTAATTAACAGCAAAAATCAGTGATAGAACTGTCAGTAATTTCAACCAAGTGCTTTTTCCCTCCTTCTGGCCCAAATTCCTTGCCTTGTGATTCCAGTAGTAACTCAACATGGTGCTAGCATGTCAATTTGTTTTAGACCAGAGGTTAGGGAGAAAGAATCACCATCTCTGTTAAGTGATTCAGAGAATATCTTAGGCCTGTTTCAAGATGACAACACAAGACAAGTTAGATCCTCGCTAACTCCAACCACCAAAGATAGTTTAAATTCAAGCTCAGGATAAGTAGCCCTTCAAAATGCTCCACTCTACGTCGTTCAAATATATGGTGTGGAATGTTTCTCTGCTTTTCTCCAGGTTGGGGCTCCCTCTTAGCAGAAATAGTAAAGCCCAATCAGTTATTGTTATTCAGTAACTGTAAGTGACAGACAGGAGCTTGAAGAAGAAATGCAAGAGCAATTATGTAAACACCAGCAGAGCCCTGAATGAGAGGAGGAGGTCAGGAAAAAAAAGCAAGATTGTCCCACCCTAATTTCTTGGGTATTAGAGGAGGGAGAGAGAAACTCTGAAAAGTTTCTGTCACTGTACCTGCAGCAATAAAGTTTCAATAGTCCTTGTATATCCTGGCCTAGCCTACATCAAAGGACTGACGTCCCAGCTCTGAAGAAAACATCTGACATGAGTGTTCTCGGTCTCCCCTCCAGATTGAATAGAAGTGATAAATGCACATCTACAGGAAGTTCCAATAGAAGAGAATATTTATAGCTCAGGGTTGAACTGCGAGGCCCTTGGTGCTTTCTGAACTTGGTTATTTTCTTGCAGGCATTTCATTACCAAACCAAGTAACAACGCCAGGACTAATTCATTACCAAACTAGGTAACATCATCAGTGCTAGAAGACTTTTAGCACTGATGATGTTTGCTAGTTTGGTTATGAAGCATCTGCAAGAACACAACGAGGCACAGAGAGCACCAAGGGCCCCTATCAGGGAATTGTTTGAACAGTGAAAATCACGACCCTTAAATTTATAGCCTTGGCTACGTTATTATTCAATAAGTAAAACTCCACCTCCCAAATTCTCTTCTCCTTAAAAGATTTTAAAAAACAAGTTATCTTTCATGGAATGAAAAGTATAGGAAAGAAAACTTCAAGAGAATTTGATCTTAAAATTTGGGGTAACTCAAGCACTTAGATATGCAACCTATCTGGGGGGTTGTTTCTGGAGATCGGCAGGAAGCTCGCTTTGACCGTGACCCAGTGGGGTCATTGCACCTGGCTTCTGTTACTGGACCTCTGCTCTCTGTTTAAAATAAATAAATAAATCCTCAAATATCGAATCTCTCCAAGCTGGCAGAAAAAGGCTAGATGAACATCAGTTGTTATTTTTATGTCGGCATCCAGCTGACGTGAATTCCAGGGTTGCTACAAGCTAAGCAAATGATAGTCTGGTCTGCTTCTCCCTAGGGAGCTGAGAAGCTGGGAAACACAGCCCAAAGGAGGAAACTTCTTGCTTTATAGCCCAGGGCGCTCTTCTACAGCGTGTCCAAAAGGCTGTCTGATGACCCCTTCCTGCAATTTTCAATTGTATGTCCAGTGATTTTTTTCGCAGAAAAGTATCTACCAACTGCACAAAGCTATTAAAAATAATTGGTGATTTTAGAAAAGAGGGAACTGGGATTATCCTCCCTTCCTTCCTCCCTCCCTCCCTCCCTCCTGTCCCCTTTCT
>JANHZU010000542.1:6002-17663 GCA_032468055.1 Acrochordus granulatus
AAGAATTGATGCCTTCAAATTGTGGTGCTGGAGAAGACCCTTGAGGGTCCCTTGGACTGCAAGGAGATCAAACCAGTCAATCCTACAGGAAATCAACCCTGATTGCTCATTGAAGGGACAGATATTGAAGTTGAAGCTCAAATACTTTGGCCACATAATGCACAGAGAAGACTCATTAGAAAAGACTGTGATGCTGGGAAAGATAGAAGGCAAAAGGAGAAGGGGATGCAGAGAATGAGATGGATAGATAGCATAGTAGTCCTGACATCCTATGAGGTCATGAAGAGTTGAACAAGACTGCATGACTGAACAACAACACTGTGTACAAGTGTCCTTACCATTAACAAGTATTTTTGCATGTGGTGTACATTAAACTAAGACTGATACATTGCAAATATTCTGTATCTGACAAAAAAAGATTATACAATAGCTTGGTTTACCAAAGCTAAGATGAGTAGTGAATGTCAATATCTATGGACCGATTTGTTGATGGCCACAGTATAGATAAAATATTACAACCTGGAATATAAGAATATAGCTGTAGCAAATTCGATGAAGAAAACTAGATAAGTTGTGTGCTTGTGAAACTAATAGAAAGGAAAAAGAGGGACTGAATGAAGGAGGTCTGAACTTTGAAAGTAGATGAATAAAGAAGGGAAGTCAAGGTTTAGGTTTAATTATTATTGTGAGAAGAGGAATCATTAGAAAAGACTGTAATGCTGAGAAAGATTGAAGGCAAAAGAGAAGAGGATTGCAGAGGATGAGATGGTTAGATGCCATCATGGATATGATGGGAAAGAGCTTGGGCAGACTCTGGGAGGCAGGAGTGCAGGACAGGGAGGCCTGGTGTGCTGCAGTCCATGGGGTTGCGAAGAGTCGGACACAACTGCGCGACTGAACAACAAAATGAATGAGAGGGTTAAAATATATATCAGAAATTATGAATTCATATCATCTTAATTCTTGCAGATGATTTGAAAATAGGAATTTGTAGGTTGGTGATAGTTGCATGTTACATTTTGAGTAAATGGTAGACACATGTTTTGGAAGAATATATGGAAGATTCTAATGAATGAAATCTATAGAAGAAAAGTATTGTGCTAGATTATATGAATGCCTGAGTGGAAGCAACAAAGATTATATGGAAAAAGTTTTTTGGCCATTTAGAGACCCAAGAATGGTGACTTGTGATGGATAAAAAAAAAGCTTGTTTCAAATATATAGTTTCAAATGTACAGTTTAATCCTATGTGTATTACATATTTGGCAAAGCAATGAATATAAATCTAAAAACATGACTAATTTGATAGTTTTTATTGAAGACTGAGATAATTTATAAGGAGTACAAGGGTGATGAGAGAAATGGACTTTGGAATAAATTGGGAATGGAAGAATAGAGAAATCGAAAAATCTGGAATAGAGAGAGTGCAAGTCCTGTATAAAAAAGCATTATAAGATACTATAATCCTCCAATGAATGAAGAATCGTCATAATTAAAGAAGATGTAAAAGCTGTTCGAAACAGAGTGAAAAATTATGTTACAGAGTGGCAAAAACCTATGGAGTTGCATGAAAGAAAGCATGAAAAGGATGTTTGATGGAATGTTGAGATAAAAAAGATGGGATTGTAGAAAAAAATGCCAATTCTTGAAGAAGGTTTTGACAGGTAAGATGTGCATGCCTGCTTATGCAGTGAAGCATCTTTTCAGCTTTGGATCCATAGAGTATATCCCTAATATGAGATAAAAGTGAGTATGTTGAGAAGAAGGGGGAAATTGTCAGCATCATTGTTGGGTGAACACAAGAATCAATGTATGCATGTTGTTTGCAAGTATGGAGTGTCATAATGAATAATGTTTAAACTAATTTTATTCTACTTGTCTTATTGCATGGTTTTAATTTTTTGGGGTCTATTTTTTATTCCATTTTTTTCCAATTTGCATAAAACTGTTTATCATAAAAGGAATAGCATGATGGCTATATAGATTTATGTCATCTCTCACTGTTCCTCCTTTTAATTTCTCAAACCTACTTTCAGGAATTTAGAGACATTTATCCAAAAAGGGTAGTAAAGGCAGCCTCTGGGCATAGTCTGTAGAATATTGTTGCATATTTTAATATAGGTTGACCTCTGTGGATCCCCCTGGAAAATGCGATGAGGAAGGTCTGGCAGAATGTACTCCTCTGATAAAAAGAAACAAGGAAGCCTCTTGATTCTGAGGGATGGCACTTGCTAAGAGGTAAAAGCAATATATATACATTGATGTTTATACATTGATACAATGATGTTTTGGGATTTATAGTGCTATAAACTCTACTGAGGTTTAGCATAACTGCACAGCTGCTTCCAATTTTATTTCTTTTTTATTATGGAAAGTGGAATCCTATACAGAAAAAAACACTACCAGGAAAATTAATAAAGAAAGATATGCATCCACAGAATTAGATCACCTGAAATTCTGGTTTTGGTGGTTGTTATAAACAGAAAACTTACAACCAGATCCTCAATCCTGGAAAAACACATCAGAAAAGAAAAAGGCAAGTTCATATGAGAAAGAAGCACAACTTTCTTATACACCATGTCCTTTGAAGAAACAATGTTCCACATTCAAGTCCTGGTTTATTAGCTATTTTCAGTACATTCAACTCAATCACTTTTCAGAATGTATTTTTGGCGTTAAGAATTGTCTTGATTTCTGTAGGGATCATCTATTGTGTAAGAAGAAAGGAGATGTGTGACATTATTGATTTTCCTACACCTTTCTGCAGCCTTCAGTGCTATCAATCATACTACTTTCTTGGAGAGATCATATGATTGCATGAGGAAGCTACTCTTGATTATGGTGTTACTTCTATTTGTATGGCTCTTTCCATACAAATAGAAATGATGCTAGAAAAACTCACCTTCCTGGCAATGATGTTGGTATTCCATCACGCTGCATTTTTCTGACACAGACTGTTTGTATATGATTGCTCTGAGAGGTCAGCCAAAGTTTTGTTTCTGAGACGTCATCAGTATGCAGACAATATACAACTTTAGCTAACTGTTAGTCTTGCTAATTCAGTATTTAATATGGTGCATGGGGGCATGAGTGGTTAAGATCTGGGCTTATCAACTGGAAGGTCAGCAGCCTGAGTTCAAGACCCAAGTGCTACTATGCAAGAGGATGAGCTCCTGCTGTTTTCCACAGCTCCTGCCAACCTAGCAGTTCAAGAGCATGTAAAAATGCAAGTAGATAAATAGGTACCACCTCTGTGGGTAGATAACAAGTTCCATGCACCATGACACATAATCATGCTGGGTACATAACCATGGACGTGTCTTCGGACGACACTGGCTCTTCTGCTAGGAAACGGATAAGCACTGCCCTCTAGAATCAGCCATGGCAGAAGAAACCTTTACTAATTCAATATAAGGGAAGATTCTATATAAGTTGGAACAATGGGCAGAAATTTTCAAGATGAATTTCAGGAGGGACAAATACCAACTTCTACATTTAAGCAGGAAAAATTAAAGGTATATATATAGGCTGAGGAAGGAACTGAACTGGGAAACTAAATTTACAAATTATATGTGTAAACTTCATGAATCATATATTACAGATAGTCTTTGATTTATGACTGGACACACCCTTCCCCCAGCCCCCAGTCAGATGAACACATTTTGGGTACTTGCAACTGGCTTATCTTTATGGTCATTTGCAGCATCCTGCAGTCATATGAGTATGATTTTTCACATTTTAGCCAATTTCTAGTGTTTACTTCCTATTTCCAGCAAAAAAACACTCATTGGGTTTTTTATTTAATATGCATTTGCTTAACGATTGCCACATCCATTTAATGATTACTGCGTTTGCTTAATGACTGCAGCAAAAAAAAAAAGCCAAAAAATCAGATTTGATCAGGTGAAGTCTCAATTTACAACCTCAGTGACTTACAACCATAATTCCAGGCTCAATTGTAGTCATAAGTCAAGGATTACCTGTAAACATATGCATAACAAACAAATGCCATCCTTCACTGAATTAAGGAGAGTGTTATTTATTTATTTAATCAGAAATTACTCTCAGTGGCTCACAATAAAAAAATAAAATACAATAAGTAAAACAATTAAAACCATTGAAATTGAATAAAAAGTACCCAGATAGAGAGGGGAAGAGCAAAAACACATATATGGGGGAGGAGATTAATGCTAAGCCACTAGCTATCCCCAGATATTGTACCCCCATTGGAGCCCCAAGCCTGCTGGCAGAGCCAGGTCTTAAGGTCCTTCCGGAAGGCTGCAAGGGTGGAAGCAGACCTCACCTCTGGGGGCAAGATGTTCCACAGGGCAGGAGCCACAGCGTAAAAGGCTCTTCTGCTTGACCTGAAATTCCTTGGCTGACGGGATCCAAAGGAGGTCCCTTCTGCCAGTTCTGGTAGGGTGGGTTGTTTCCATTGGGGTGAGATCGTTCCTCAGATAATCTGGTCCCATGCCATGAAGGGCTTTAAAGGTCAAAGCCACCATCTTGAATTACACCCAGAAGCAAACTGGCAGCCAATGCAGCTTATGGAATAAAGATGTTATATGGCCATTTTCTGGGCCCCTAAAATAATCTATGCAGCCACATTCTGCACTATCTGTAGGTTCTGGATCTCTTCAAGGGTAGCCCGTGTAGAACACATTGCAATAATCCAACAAAGGGATGATGAGGGCATGAGTGACTAAATGTAGGAAATCCTGGTCCAGGAAAGTGTGCAATTATGCGCAACACAAAGTTGTGCAAAGGCCCTCTTAGCTGCAACTACCACCTGTTCTTAGAGCAGGAGTTGTGAGTTCAGGAGAACCCCCAGGTTGTGCACAGGGTATGTTTGGGGCAGTGCCACTCTATCCAGACTTAAAGATATTAAAGTCCCAGAATCAACACCCCTAGACACCCAAAGCCACTCAGTCCTGCCAGGGTTCAATTGAAACCTGTTGTCCCTCATCCAGATCTGTACAGCCTCTAGACACTGAGTCGGGGCTGAGGCAGCATCACTTGGGTCACCAGGTTTGGAAATGTAAATCTGAATGTCATCAGCATACTGATGATACTTCATCCCATGGTGATGGATAATCTCACCCAGTGGTTCTATGTAGATGTTAAAAAGGAGAGGAGAAGCCAAGCCCTGTGGCACACCACAAATTAGCAGATGAGGACAAAACCTCTCTCTCCCTATGAACACTGATTGGGACTGGTCTTGGAGAAAGGAACCAAACCAGCACAAAAACTGCACCACCCAGCCCCAGGCCTCGCAACTGACCCAAAAAGATATCACGGTCGATGGTACTGAAAGCCGCCAAGAGACTGAGGAGAGCAGGATGGATGCACTCCCTCCATCCTGCTCTTGCCAGAGATCATCAACAAGTTGACCAATGCTATCTCCATTCAACTGGGCCTGAACACAGACTGAAACAGGATCAAAATATCAAGATCAAGAGAAGTCATAATTCTTCTTTATTATGCACTGGTCAAATTGCACCTAGAATCCTTTACTATTTTGAACACTACATTTTAGGAAGGATATTAACAAACTGGAATGTGTCCAAGGAACAGAAATTAAGATGACAGAAGCCTATAAAGAAAAAATGTATGAGGAATTATTGGAATCATTTAGTATATTTAGTGTTGAGAAAAGAAGATAGAATAGGAATAATCTTAAATAAATAAATTAAATTAATAATAAATTAAATGGCATAGGAATAATCTTAAAAGAAGATCTTAGCAAGAATGTATTAGAAGTGAAGAGAGTGACTGATAGAATCATGAATGTGAAACTGGAAATTGAAGGATAGTGATAAATGTCATCAGTGCATATGCCCCACAAGTTGGGTGTGAGACTGATGAGAAAGAAGAATTTTGGAGTAAGTTGGACAAAGTGGCAGTATACATATCCAGAGAAGAGAGAGTCGTGATTGGAACAGACTTCAATGGGCATGTTGGTGAAGGGAATGGTGATGAGGAGGTGATGGGTAGGTATGGTATCATGGAGAGAAATGCAGAAGGGCAGAAGGTGGTGGATTTCACAAAAATAATGGAAATGGCAGTGACAAACACAGATTTTAAGAAGAAGGATGAGCACAGGGGACATATAAGAGTGGAGAAAGGTGCACACAGGTAGACTACTTTCTATGCAGGAGCTGCAGTCTGAAGGAAATCAGAGACTATAAGGTGGTGGCAGGAGAGTGTATGGTTAGACAACTTAGAATGGTAGTCTGAAAGATGATCTTAGAAGTTAGGAGAAGGAAGAGAATGAGGACTGCACCAGAAATCAGATGGTGGAAACTGAAAGAGGAAGAATTTTGTGTGAAATTTAAGAAGAAGGTGAGTCAGGTCCTACATCAATAAGGAGATGTGGGAGGACTGGGCAACTGTTGCCAAAATGGTGAGGGAGACAGCTAGGAAGGTTCGTGGTGTGACATCCTGGAAAGAGTAAGGGAGGCAAAGAGACTTTGGAATGAAGAAGTTCAGGAAAGCATAAAAGGAAAGAGACAGGTGAAGAAAAATTGTGATAGGAAGTGAAATGAGGAAAGCAGACAAGAGCATAAGGAGATGTGAAACAGAGTGAAGAGAAAACTGGCCAAGGCAAAGGCAAATGATGAGATGTATGAGGAGCTGAGAAGGAGAAGAGGAAGACTCAGGAGGAGGTACATGGATGCTGTGAGAGAGGATATGCAGGAGGTCAGTGTGACAGTGTGACCGAAACAGAAGATTCTCTATGGTGACCCCTAATGGGAGTAGCCGAAAGGAGAAGAAGTGTTGAGAAAAGAAGACTGAAGGGAGAAATAATGGCTGCACTTAAATACCCTAAGATTTGCTAATTCTGTGGGGCAGAATTATTAAAACTAATTCCAGAAAACAGATTTAAACTGCTTAGGAAGCAAAATTCAATAGTCATCAAGAAGAATTTCCTAATGATAACAGCTGTTCAATGGAACAGATTATTTAAGGAGTAATTTCTCCTTCGCTGAAAGTATTTAAACAGAGCTTGGGTGATTCTCTGTCCTGGATATTATTGTGATGAATTTCTGTAAAAGCAGCGGGGTTAAACTAAGTGAGCTCCAATATCCCTTCCAACACTTAGAATTGATTCTAAGCAATCAGCACAAATGCAAGGAAGTAATATTTTAGCATTATGATTAACCTAATGCTGACAAGGTTAACTGTTTCTAGTTGATGGTTAGTAAAAAGTGTTTTAGAAATAGATTTTATTTTGTTTACACATACACAAACTTCAATTTTCCACAAGCTTTCTCTAATATGGTACTTTCCAGGTATGCTAGAGTTCCATTTCCAAAATTCCCAGCACCATAATTGCTAAGAAAACATTTGGAGATTAATGGAAATTGTATTATACTTTAAAATTTGCCTCTTCCTGACATAAATTCACTTCATCATAAACTAAAACTTCTTCAAATCAATTAAAACCAATTATCTGTTAGGATTTATGGCAAACAGATTTTGGGTGTATTGAATCATAGTGTGCACAAGTTGTTAAAGTCTTGGATATAATCTGAGGTTATTATGATAAAGTATCCCCTCTTATATTGTACATTTTACATCCTATATAGAAAAATAACCTGATTAATTTTGTGACAATGTCAGGAATAAGTATCAGAAGAAAAGGGTTAATATTTACATCATTTCCTCACTGAAATTATGAAGATCTCTATAATAGATTGACTATATTTAAACTACCCAATTTCATATTATTTAATGTTGTTATCTTGAGTTGGCTTTTTACATACTTGCTGTTCCAAAAAGGACTTTGGTGTATATTGGCAAACTTACAGTAGGTTATAAATGGGCAGAGCTTGTTTTTATGTTTTTTATGAAATCTAATCTTTGCACGGACTATTTTTTATTAGGTCACTGGCTTTAGCTTTATACGTTTGGCTAAAATAACATAGTTAATCTATGTAAAATCTGAAACAGAATGGCTAGAATCTTTGTTTTCTATTAATGGGGTATTGCAATGAATCTTAACATTGGATAAATTTCAGCTGGAGTAGTTCCAGGCACATACAATGTAGAACAATTTGAATTTATTTCAGTGGGATCCTTGTATGTCCAAATAGATAGAATTAGTAGATGCACTGAAGTAAATATATAATTAGTCACTTGGTGATGAGAGAACCAAAAGGGTATGCTTGTTGCTGAATAGCTTACTTAAGTTTCCTGCTCTAATGCACATGAAATAGGCATAGATTTTTATATGACATAAGTTTCTGAATGACCCTTGATGGTAGTATAATTTCATTTTCTCTCGTAGGAAAAAAAAAGCTTTCTAAGCAAAAGGAGTGGAAAGAATTTGTTCAATTGTTAGTAAAAACATTCTGTTTTACTTAATGAATATTTGGTGATGAGGCGCCGTATAACTTCTTAAAGCAAAAAGATAAATCTAGTTTACCTATAAACATAGTTATAGGTTAAATATAAGGTTCTAAGAGCAGACAATAAAATATTTTAATTTTTATCTTCCTATCAAAGATGCCTTAGGTCCCTTGCTTTTAATTACTTCAGCTTTATTCATTCATTCATTCATTCATTAGATATATATCCCACCAAACTCAAAACTACTCTAGACATCATATAAATCTAATAAATAAATAAATTGAAGCTTTGCGGGCAATATCAGTATTCATTCATTTAATTTATCTGACTATCCATATCAATCTGGGCAGCAAATAAGATTAAAAAGAAAATAAAAATCAATGCAATAATACAAAAATAAAAATACACTGCAGCCAAAAATACATAACATAACACAATTTAATAAATTTATATTTATTAAATATTTATATACAATAATTTAATTAAATAAATACATAATTAATTAATAATTGCTAAAGTAATCAAGAAATGGTCCCTGCACATGTATGGGGTTCCCAGCTTCGGCAAAGATCCAGGTCTTTCAAGAAAAATGTCATTCCAGTTAATAAATTTACTTAGCAACATTGGACAATAAAATTCATAGATACTGATTTATTCACACTCAAAAGCCACTTAATCCATTCACAGCATGAGAGTTACCTTTAGTTCTTTGCTACACATATTTTGATTTCTGGCCTTAGGAGAAAAATCCTTCTGCCAATAACCCAGGTTTAAATGGGAATCAGATCATGAAGGATAGGACAATCAGTGACAGCTAATCTTAATGGCTATGTATTATCTGAAATATTATAAGCAATACATAATGCTCAGTCTAAAAAAAACAGATGCAGAAAGATGCTGTTGAGCATATGACATGCTTGCGAGCTTCTCTAAGGTATATGTAATTTACCACTATAGGTACAAGATAAGAATAAACTGAGCAGCCTGTTTGATGTACATAGTAACTAAGATACTGTAAGCTCTAGTCCTATCTTAGGTGTGTGAAAGCTGGTTGGGTGACTTTCGGTCAGTCACTCTCTCTCAGCGCAACTCACCTCACAGGATGGTGAGGAAAATAGGAAGAGGAAGGAATGCATTTTGAATTATTTATAAAGTGATGAAAGTGGGATAAAAATATAATAAGTAAAATAACCTTTTCTTGTGCTCCAGCAAAACAGTTCTTATTACTGTGCTTTAGAGGCCAGCAGTGAGATATAAAATCTAAGTGACCCAAAGAAAAGAAGAAGTTGAAATCTGTTTCCTAATGCAGAAGTATGCATTATGAGAGGCAGTTGGTCAGGTTTTTCCCAGGAGGCTGGACTGGAACCAGTTCAGTTTTTTAAGAAGAGTGAATGATAAAAAAGTTAAAAAACACAGAATTCCAGTGATTTTTGTGTGACAAATGTGGGCTCTCTTTATAACATTTAATGAAGTGAAACTTTGGGGCTGGGAAATAAGGTACAGTTGAATCTCACAAAACTAAACTAATCCATTGCGGAAGAACGCTCTTAGTGCGAAATGCTCTTAAAGCGAAACGAGGTTTCCCATAGGAAACAATGGAAAGTTGGACGATCCGTTCCACACCCCCAAAATATTCACCAAAAATAATTTTCACCGGAATTTTATGCAGAATGATTGTCCCTAACATCCGAAATAAGTAACAATGATTAACACATGATATAAAGCAGAAATAGAACAAACTACAGTATTTCTATTTCTAACCAGCACTCGTGGATCTGCTCTGAGGAGGGCTAGGCTGGCTGCTGTCTGGCACCCCCTGCTGGCTCGGAGGTTCCACTGCTGTTCAAGTCAAAAGGGGCTTTTCCCTTTTCCCTCAGCAGCGTCTCGCAGTACAGCCCACGGACAGTAATGGAGTAAACTGCACGTGGCTGCGTCAGCAGAACTCTCGCGCGGTTGCCGCCTGAACGGGAAATACAGAGCGCGCTGACTGATGACGCGTAAGTTATCGCGGGAAGCTTGCTTGTCTTGTGAGTCGCCGCTCATCCAGCGGAATAAATGTTGTTAAAAATGTTGATCGTCTTGTGAAAATCTCGTGCAGTGAGGTGCTTGTCTTTTGAGGTTCCACTGTACTCTCTGTTCCTTGTGCTGTTATATTTTTGCCACGTTAAGAACTAATTTTCACATAGTTTAAATTTTGCTGAACTGCAACTTACAAGGGTTTCTGTAAGTATGTTGACTAGAGTTTTGGGAAGTTATTATTCACCGCGTCTGGAATATTATAGGTCACCTTACTCTGGACATTGCTGATGAAATCACTTCCCACTAGTGAACTCAGAAATATCTTTATTTTGTGGGGAAATAGTTGAATCTTCTGAGCTCAGTCATCAATTTAACAGGAGGAAAAACTTAATCAATATTTCCCTTTTTGATCTGATAGGCTTTTATCTTTATCCAATCAATCTCAATATTATGAAAAATACTCTTATTTCTCTTGTTTAGGATACTGGATCCAGGATAGTAACTGGGGTGATAAATTATGCCCCATGACTGCATGTGTTCCCTAATGTCTTTTTTTCAATGCATTCTGGAAAATCCCTCCAAAAAACAACAACTGAAAGTTTTTAACACAATTTCAAAATGCACCAACTGTAGAATAAACCTAATACAAATTTTAGCAATAAAAAAAGGAAACTCACAAGAATGCGAGCCCCCTTCCAAGAAACTCCTTATTCTATCCATGTTAGTGATTTCACACCTTGTAAGTGTTTTCACACTTTTTTATCATTTCACAGCCCACTGAAGCTCTCAGGTCTCCACAAAGGCATGAAAATATTTCCTGCTCTTTATTTTTAATACCTGAAAACTAAGTCTAATTTCTGGTATAAATAAGAGAGCATACTCAACATGTGATAAAAAACTGCATTTTCATCTGTAAGAAGGAAATCAGTTGGTGATGTTGGAAAGCTTATCTGTGTTTAAGTAGGAGGAAATTCCATTAAAAAATCTTGAACATCTCATTTGAATCTGCTGCAATATCATTGTTGCTCCTAACATCTTACTAACTTGAAAGCTCATTGCCAATCTGGCAGAACATTGAGAAAAACTGATTTATCCTCTGGGAGAATTGGCAATAGTCAATGATTGCAAGGCAGGCAACTATAGTACCATTGTATCAATACTTTTTAAATTAAGCCACTGATATGCATAACTTCCCCCCAGTGGGGCACCACCATGCTGTGGTTGGGGAGCTTGTGTGCTCTGAAGAAGATGAGAGCTCTGCCAGAGGTTCAACCATACTGGACAGGTCTC
>JANHZU010000545.1:0-11473 GCA_032468055.1 Acrochordus granulatus
TGGGATTGATTTTTTGATCTGCTCTACCTAGTGGGGCAGACTGCTATTTACTACAAATGAAAAAAATATCTGGAGGACAGAATATAAGTATGTTCAGCTTTTGCTGTTAGTTCACATAAAATGATTTATGTTACTCTCTGGTCTGGAAGTAACTTATGAGATATTGGTTCTATCTTTCCCAAAATTCTCAGCAAGCATAACACATCTTGAGAAAAAAAAACTGTGCATATAACATAGATATATTTATTCATTTTGTTTATCTTAGGTATCTTTTATTGATATCTTGCTATCATAAGTAAATAAATAAAGTACAAGAAACAGTTAATGACCTGTTTACAGTCATCCAATAAATATCATGGCTTCCTGGAAATCTAAACCTGGGATTAGGATGATAGTGATTGTGTAAATTTATCAATTTAAGTCATAATTTGATTTGATGAATTTTTTCACAGTTACTGTACTATTTTGGTTATGATTTTGTGAGATGGGTGAGTCCATTCATTGTGATGTATTTAAGAAACAATGGTGTAAAAAATGGCTTAGTCCACTCATTGTGATACATTCAAATAACAGTAGTTATACACAGTCTATATTTCTCTGCCTCTAATGTGTTTTGCGTATGCAGCATTCCTGAATTTGTATATTTAGTAGAAATATAGACTCACAGAATGACAGGGTGGCTAGTATTTCTAGAATGTGGAAAACCAAACTGTCTTTCCATTTCGTGGTAAGGTTCACTAAATTGAAACTCTGTTTTGCCAGATGTTTTCTCAAACTCTCCTTAAAAACCAAGATAGAGGAACTTGTTGGATTTTCACGCCCTAATAAAAGAGTATTTTTAAAGATTATGTTTTCATGGGAGAAGAATGAAATGTATTAAAGCCCACAAAAATACTAAGTAAAGTTAAAAATATTCAGAGGTAGAGGTTTAATTTCAACGCCATTCATTTTGTGGTACATTTTTCAGCCCACATAATACATTACAATTGCAGGCAATATTATCCATACACTTCCTGTGCCTCATTTTGCCTGTAAACAGTGTTACACTGTATGAAAATCTGAACATATGTAGCACAATGGAGGATAACTTATTAAATGCAATTGTCTATCCAGTATAAGCAAGTCTTGTTGTGTCCCCTCTATGGTTATACGTAGCTACATCTCTATTTGTTGAGGGTATATTTTGAAATTGGGTACAATTCAGTCTATTATTCATTTAACGTAATGTTGTTATTCCTATGTGGTAGCAGCTCTCCAGTAGTTAACTAGAATTGAATCTTGAATTTCTTGAATTACAAAGCATGTGTCCTCATCTGAGCTATGGTCTTCTACATGCAAACTGAGTTGTATAACACTGTACATTATAACTAACTGGATCCATAAGGTGCTTGGAGTAGACCAACTTCATAGATGCACCCCTTCTATGAGATTAAGATGACTGAGAAAAATGGATGAATTGAAACAATGACTAGTCTAGTTTTAGCCATGAAAGCCAGCTAGGTGACCTTGGGCCAGTCACTCTCTCTCAACCTAATCCATCTCACCGGGTTGTTGTTGTGGGGAAAATAGGAGAAAGAAGGTGTGTTGAATATGTACACCTCCTTGAGTTGTTTATAAAATAATACAGGCAGGATACAAATAAACAAATAAAATAAAAATAAAATGCACTATCAGATCATAAACTAATTATGAAATGAATATTAGATTCAGAGTGTGACTTCCCTGTGAGTCAGAACATGCTATCTTGGGACAAGCCAATGTTTGTCATGGCAGCCATGAACTCTAACTCCTACCCTCATTCAAGGGATGGGAGTCGAAGTCTTCCTGAATATACATAGTGGGGATTTCTATCACTAGTCCAGCAGTGATGAGCCTGGGAAGGGATGTACCTGGATATTTGGAGACGAGTATACCAGCAAACCACCTAGGTTGTTCCTAGCATGCAACTTCACATAGAAGACTTTGCATGAGGCCATGGTTTGTTGGGCAAGTTTAGGTAATCTAATCACCAGATTCCAGTGGAACTTTTATATATCCCCTCCTTGCCCTGGAGTAGAGATTGATGTACCATATGAATCCCAGCTAGCAGATTTTGGACAGAAGTACCCCTCCACCCTTGGTCTAGCCAAGTGTTGGTGAAACATGCAAGCTGAGCCAGGTCAGCATTTCTCAGTTTAAACTCTTTCTCAGTTTAAATTCTTTCACTAGGCTGTCTGATGTCATTACCCTGTCTCCCCTTCCCTAAATTTGTTCTCCCATCATTCCTTCCTGGGAGAAGGGTAGTGGGAAATAATAATAAAGGCTTTAAGATGCATCCCATTTTGCTGGAATTTGGACAGTTCCTTGTATTGTAGCAACCTTCACCAGACTAATGTCTTCCAGTTGTGTTGGGCTTCAACTCCCAGTTTCCTCAGTCACCATTACTGAAAGTGTTGACCATGATTGCTAAAGGAGCAACACCATGTACTGATGGTGTTCAGTTGGGATAGTCTATGTTATAAACTGTTGGTTCCAATTTTCTTAATCGATAATTGCTGTCAAGCTAATTCTATGATATTGGTTTACTGATTTGTATCTCATACTTGTAAAAACAACTTAAAGAATTAGTTAATTATGCAATATTTCATTCACTGCAGGAACAAGTAGAATAGAATTATGGAGTCCTAGGTGCTCTCTGAGCTCAGTTGTTGCCATTATCAGACTAGATATCATAATCAGTGCACAGAGAACACCTAGGACTCCACAATTCAACCCTGAGCTACAAATATTCTCTTCTATTGGAAGAGAATCATGCACAGTAGTTTTTTTTTCCTTCTTAGAGTTTTCTTGCAAGTACAGGTTCAGCTACTTTTAGATCAATTGAGAGTTGATTCAGTGGTTTTGGATAGGAATTGACAGACTGTATGTTGTGGGCTGAGAGAGAGTAACTGGCTCAAAGTTACCAACTGGCTCTCATGCCTAAAATGGGATTACAACTCACAGACTTCTGCTTTCTAGCCTGGTGCCTTAACCACTAAATCAAACTGGTTCTCCATAAGAAAAAGAAGTGCGGTGGCGCAGCGGATTAGTGCCGCCAGATATGTCATCCAGAAATGACCGGCACTCTGGCAGGTTCGATCCGCAAGCTCTGCATGACAGGGTGAGCGCCCATCACTTGCCTCAACTCCTGCCTACTTAGCAGTTCAAAGCATGTGAAAATGCAAGGAGATTAATGGGGACTTCCTTTGGAGGGAAAAATTTCTGGTCGGCAAATTGATGGAGGAGCGACTTGGCGCGACGGATCACCGAAGTTGGCGTGAAAAACTCGTCCGTCCCTGGGACAGAGCAGGAGTCTCGGAGGATGCCCTGGATATGAACATTGCCGGCCAGCCGAGGGGGGCAGGATAAAATAAAGAAAAAAAATGTATAATCACTAACCTATGTAAGCTGCCAAGAGTCTTTGGAAACTGGCGGCATAGAAATATGATTAATAAATAAATGAATAAATAAGAATCATGCAGTAATGATAGGACTATGTTTTAATGTTGAAGCATTGTCTTAAAACCAGAATGATTAAATTTCAACATTTAAGCACTTTCACAAATATACAATATCTCCTTCCATAGTGAAGTTCCATGACAAATCTTGTAGTATATAATGCACTTAGTATATGATTTTTTTCAGAAATAACAATGAGCACATAGTTGGTTAAAAGCAGATAAATAAATGGGGTCACAAAGAACAAAGAAACAAAGGGGCTTTGTTTCCAAAAGTAAGAAAGGGGACTGAGTAATCAGTTACAAAGAGTGTGTTAATCAGGTGTTCATATGACTCTCTCCACTTCCCCCCTTTCTTGCTGCTAGTCTACCATGCCTAAGAGCTAGACTAAAAGAATCTCAAATGCCTTCTCCGTATTCCAATACCTTTTGCATGGTCACATTAAACAAAGGCATTGTTCAGTCTTGTGAAGGTGCTTGCCTGTCTTGTTCATTTTCATGTTGTGGCTTCTGGAGTTCACAGTGCATTCTTTGACTTATTTCCATGTACAGTTTAAAAAGATCATTAACTTGTGTAATATCATCTGTTGATAATGGAATTTTATGTACACTCTGATGCTTTTCTATCAATTTAAATCATCCATATCTTCTCTATTTGCAAAGAGTGTTTCTAAGAAAAGAACATTGTAGACCTTATCATGGAGCTAACAGCTACAAGTTGATTATATTAACCCAGTATTGTCTAGGGTTGTATAGCACTTCAGATTCAATTTCCAAATGGTCATTTGGAGAGCATGGGACATTACCATAGCAGCTATGGATGACACCTTGAAACAACCAATTAGATCTGAGCAAGTTCAGACCTGGAATTTTATAAAAAAAATCAATATCACCCTTGTTTAACTCCAGTCAGACTAACCCAAACAGTCAAATTGGTACTCAAGGGTAGATACAAATAGCTAAAATATGAAGGGGTGGTCATTAGTGTCTAAAAAGCACATATTACAAGCCAACAAATTTTAATCCTGGGTATGTTTGTAAGAGGCTTGAAAACTCTTCTGCTACTTCTGATACTAATTTGAGTATTGTGCTGGCATTGGAGCACATTCTAGTCCACCTTCAGCCATAGGAGTTCCCTAGGTGACTTCAAAGCTAAGCCTATTTCCCAGGATAACTGTGGGGAAAGAAATACGAGAGTGAATGCATATTTTGCCTTGAACTCCTGACAAAAGGCAGGACATAAATCTAACAAATTGTTTAAATCCACACGCACAAACACAAATTAAATATTATAATATTTATATTAAAAACAATTTACAAGGAAAAAGTCCCATCAAAACAAATGTATGTTTGCATGTTTTTGGAATCCTACTAAATGCAAAGATGAACCAGTTGTCTTACTTTTGTTTAATACTGTTCTATCATAACCTCATGTAGACTTCTTTAACCCAATGCTTCACAGATGTGTTGGTGGGCTGTTCCCAAAATGTTAGCTGGGAATTCTGTAAGTACCAACACATACAGAACACATTTGATCAGAAAAGACTGATTTAATATAAATGTAAACATTTAACTATTACTAACAGCCCTGTTAAAAATAAGATATTACTAGAAATTATACTTATCTGCTTTCTAGAACTCAAAACTAAATATCAAATTCTGTTCTGAACTCACTGTTAGTATTAAGATTGACTATAATGTGATAATAGTAATATAGAACAATTGCTCTTGATGAAGATTGATCCATATTAATATCTTGGTGAACTATTATTGCGCATTTTATTTCCTATGACTTAGGATCAGTTAAAAATTGTAATATAACTACTGTATTTTCATGTTGTACATGGCCACAAGTATACTAAAACTGCAGCCCTTCTTAAGCAGCAACCTAATTCTCAAATTCTACAATGAATTATTTATAATTACCTTATATTGTTTTTGGGTTCTAAAAATAAATCACATTTTCAAAATTGAAATCAACCATTCTTTTTCTCACTGACATCCCAATGAACAGCTAGGAAATTAAATCCCCTCAGATCCAAGTCCTTGCTGTTTCAGAGGATTCCCAAACGGCAGTTTCCTAATCTTTCCCAGCTTTGCAGAAAGAAGTTGGCAGTAACAGAAATAGTGTCCATAAGAAAATATGCTTAATAAAAATCTTCAGTAGCATATACTAAGGAAGTGAATCAATGGTCTGATTTAGCATAAGACCTTTATGCCTTCCTGACCTTTGAGATAATCTGTTTTGAGGTAATGTAGATATGACAGCTAAGATTTAATAGGTGTTTAATTTCTGAGGAGCTATTGCATTTTTTATTTTATTTTTAATGCAGTATCAAATCAGTAGAAATAGAAATACACACATGCACATTGTGTGTGTGTGTATATATATGGGGAAAGACAGAAAAAGTGTGTGTATAGAAATACACCCTCACACATACACACACAAACACACACACACAGATGCAACCAGATCTAGAATCTTCTGAAATTCTTTGTCTAATAAAATTGAATGAAACTTAAAAACGTTATTAACAATCGAAAGTCATGTCAAAATGAATTAAGGATTAATTATTTTTTGCATGTATGCAGTCAAGTCAGTCAAGTTGACTCCTAGTGACTGCCTGGGCTAGTCCCTTTAGTTTCCTTGGCAGGTATTTTAAAAGTCCAGAGAATTTCATAATATTGCTTGAAAGTCTTCTTTCATGCTCTTTGCTAAACACAAACAAATGCCTCTTCTGATGTTCTCTACTAATACATATGAAGTCATTGTCAAAATCTGTTCTGAATAATATTTTTATAATATTATATAATTTAATCCTCTTATAATTAGTGGTCCATGTAACTCTTGTAGACACTTTGGCATAATCTGATCTTAAAATATCTTGCTAGAATTGGAGACCTGAGGCATTTGCCTTGAAAGCAGAGCTTATATAACAGTGAACAACTTTTCTTTCTCTAGTCACTTAACGTGCCTCTTCAGATTTGCATCCAGTAACTTACATTGTGTCGTGAACAAAGTGAATTCCTTAAATGCTCGATTTTGTGTGAAAGTTCGACCTATTTCAGCTTTGTATCTAGCCCATTGATTTACATCTTTTAGCATTCCACAAGAATTGCTTCAGTGTCTTTCTGCCATCTATTAATAGCCAAAATCATATTTTGTTTTCACTTGTTAAGTGGTTCTCTTCATCAGTGATCATTCTTAACTGTTCTTCAGTCATAGAAGTTGGTGTATATTTCCTATTTGTACCGAAAGTGCTGCTGAAGCAATACTTTCCATTTTGCTTGTAGAATACAGAACATTGCTTAGATTACGCTGGACACAATTTAGTTTGCTAAAGAGATAGAGAGGGCAGTAAATCGTGGCAGCTACATATCTACCACTGAGTTGATGGTAATTGTCTAAAAAGTCTGTATCCTTTCTGCCAAGGTCCCTAATTTATCTCTTTGGGGAGAATATTTCTGTCTAAATTTATATCAATCAGCTGTTATGTTTTTGCAACAGTTATTTGCAATCTGTGTTAAATCAGTCAAAAGATGTTATCCATTAAGTACTGGAAAACCAAACATAAATAGTTTTATACTGAATAAAACTTTTTTTCTGCACAATCATGTCTGATCTGGAGTTCCTAGATAAGTCTCTGCAGTTTTCCGAGTAATTTTTTGCCCTTGCCTCCTTCCTAATACCGAGAGAAAATGAAAATCCAACTGGCTTTGAGCTTAAGGCAGGATTAGATCTTCCAGTTCCCTGGTTTCTAACCTGATGCCTTAACAACTCTACCAAACTAGCTCTAGAATCAGGCTATTATCAGACAATGATCCATGACTGTCTTCTGACTCTCCAGGGTAGCATGCAAGATTTCAGGAATCAAGTCTCTTGGTGCAAGTATTCCTCCACCACTGAGCAACAACTTCTCGATTGCTCCCAAGCTTCCCTACCAGGAGTTGGTAGTAAATCAAGATTTCCTGATGCTTCAGGACTTTATTTATTATTTTAGATAGATTTGCCAGAAGCCTCATAGAATGGTTTGGCTTGATTGGAATCTTTACTTGAGACAAGAATTAAACCATACATTGTCCATTGCCAATGAGAATATGGGAATATCACAAATATTGGTCAGGGTTTGGCTTCCTCCTTGTAATTTATTGATTATTGTCTTCTGCTTAATTGTTTGTCTGATATTAATCCTACTTAACACTTGGGAGGGCAGGTTACTGTATAAAAACAGGGAGCAAGCTCCGCAATCAGTAGCCTTGTTGGGTAATGAAACGTCTGCAAGCAAACAAACAACCAACTCAGAGAGCACCAAGGATTTCACAGATCTTTTTTCCCAATCAGAGTAACTGCCGATCTTCTTTTGTAAGATTGCCTTTCCATTCATTCTGGTGGAAGATTAATTTGTCTTCGAAGATATTTTTATACAGGTCTCATATTTTCTTTCTTGCAATCATTCTGTTTTCACACTAGTTTCTCTCACATTTTTCTTGTATATTCTTTTCCTTGCAAATCTAATTTAGATTTAAATTTAGAAAAGGTGCCATCAGGTTCCTGATGTTTTGTCACCTTAGACTGCTCTCTTTTTACAATACCAAATAATTGTTATCACATTCAGAATTTCTTATAACTTTTGCATTCTTCTGTGGGTTTATTTATGTTTTTTTATTCATTTCTGTTTCAAATTAACACATGATTTGATACATTTTATAAGCCTTTTTCCAAGTTGCTATTCTTATTCATGTTGCAACTTTGAATGGCACAATAACTTTTTCTGTACTCTTATTTTGTTTCCACCAACCCATCCATCCATTCATGTCATGTAATAAAATCATTTGTTCTTCTGGATTATATTCTTTGGAGTGTTGCATAGTGGCTGCTAAAATTCATTTCTGGTCTTCTGTTATTACCATTTATTGTACCATAGCATGCAGCTGTAACCAATTACTGAGTTTCTAATTTGATATGCAGCAAAATAATTGAGATGCCAGTAATGCATCCTTTTAAACATATAATTTAGCCTTTTCGTTCATAATTAAAGTTATACCTTCATTTCTCAGTGTCTTCATCCACAAGATCTGATAATCTTTGCAAGAGATTTCTTTCTCCCCTTTCTCTTAGTTTGACAAAGAAATATCTATTTTTATTTCTTTCATTAAGTAATACATACTCTTTGCCATTTATTCTTCTTACATTCCAAGTTACAAATGTCTATGACTTTTCTCATTAATCCAGGTCATGATAAGTAGTAAAAATTGCAAAACAAAATTTTTTTTTTACTAAATTTCTTAAAAAGGCAACTGGATTTTAATTACAAAATGTTATTGTAGAAATTTCACCTTCTATCTGGAAGGTTTTTTCAATCCATCTAAAATGAAAAAGAAAGGTCAGGAAATATGTACATTTCTAAAAAGGGGGTGGGGAAGATGAGAAAACATAGCAAGGTAACACATACAGTTTAAACAGGGTGTTAAGTTTCTCACAGAAGAGAGCAGGTTTGGGGAAAAGGATGCAGGAGACAACAGAGGTTTTCACGTAACAAAATAAACAGAGAGATGTTGTGCAGTAGCAAAATTGCAAAAAAAAAACAACACAAAACCTTGCATGCCAAATTTTAAAAAGGGAACTGGACTTTTTATTTTTAGATGTTACACTAAGTTGAAGTTATTCAACTTCAGTCCAGTAGCCTTCTTCGTCTCATATAAAAGAAATAGAAAAATGATATGGAATATATGAACACATTTCTCAAAGGGGGGCAAGATACTGTGAATACTTGGTTCTCATGTAACAAGCTGAAAAGACAGTACATTGGCAATAAAGGGAGAGGTCTCAAGGTTTCAGTTTAATCACCTCTCCTCCAGCCAAAGATGTTTTGCACATGTGCCAAAGTGGGGTTGAAAATGGCAATTGAAACCTTGTCTCTCCTCCTTGTTGATTGAAGGATTTAAAGTCTTAATTTATATGCTTTCTTTTATCCCCCTCAAAAGCCAGTTGGTTTCTCTGTCAAGAATTTGAAATCTGAAATCTTGGATGGAACGTTTTCTCTCTCTAAGATGTAGTTTTACAGCTGATGTCTCTGAAAAACTGTGTTGATTGAATGATATAAGTGTAAATTTATATCATTAAAGTGTAAAAGTGTAAAAAACTCTAATATATATTGCTTTGTTTCTCCAGTGTAAAATTCTGAACAAGTTTCATTACACTGAATGGCATAAATGACATCTGTCTGTTTCTGTCTGGGATTCTTGTCTTTGGGATATACTAACTTGGCTTAAGTGTATTCATTGGTTTGAATTGAACCCTGATATTATGCTTATTGAAAATCCTTCTAAGTTTCTCAGATACTCCAACAACATATGGAATGGCTACACTGTTTTATCTGTTTGAATCCTCTTTCTTAGAGGCAGAAGTGGAAAGGCTGCATCTTTTAGAGGCTTTGATAAAGGATCAATTTGGATAGCTACAATTGCTAAGAGATCTTGTGATATGCAAATTTTTCTTTAACATGCTTTCCTTACTTGAAGGTAAAATCTCAGCATGATGTTTTAAGGTCCTGATCACTCCCAATTTATATTCCAAAGGATGATAGGAATTGAAGGATAAATATTGGTCTCTATGTGTAGACTTCCTATAAACTCCAATATCCAGGCTCCTGTCTTCTTTGATGTGTATGGCACAGTCCAGAAAAGCCAAAAAATTACCTTTAATAACTTTCAAATTGTTTCCGTCAATAGCATTGATATGTTGTGTGAATGCCTCCAATTCATGTGTTTTGATTTTGACCTAGGTATCATCCACAAATCTAAACTAGTGAGTGGGGGACAACCTGTGAAAGAGTTCAAAGCTTTGAATTCAAATTCCTCCATGTAAAGATTAGCTACAATAGGAGATACAAGAGATCCCATTGCACAGCCATGTTTCTGTCTGTAAAAACTGTCATTGAATTTGAAATAAGTGCTTGTCAGGCAGAGATCCAAAAGAGAGCGAATGTCGTCAGGGTTTAGTTTAGTCCTGTGAGCTAATGAACTGTCTTGTAAAGCCTTTTCCTCACTGTTTTCATTGCTTCATCTGTAGATATGCAGGTGAACAGTGAAGTTACATCATAAGAAACCACAGTCTCATCATAGTACAATTTAATATTTCGAACTTGGTTGACAAAATCTTGTGAATTGCTGATGTGGTATGGAGAGTTGCCAATTAGAGGTGCAATAAAGTGGCCAAATGCTTTGCTATGTTATAGGTGGCAGAGTTGATGCTGCAAACTATAGGTCTCAATGGAATGCCTTCCTTGTGAATTTTGGGGAGGCCATATATGCATGGTGTTGCATCCTCTGGATATAGCCGATAATGTTGTTTATCAACTACACTGTCCTTAATTAAAAGTTGCAAACAGTCATTAACATTTTTCTTATAAATGCCAGTGGGATCTCTATTAAGAGATTCATACATATTATTGTCCTCCAACAATTTGTCCATTTTGTTTTTGTAATCCACTTTGTTGAGAATAACTGTACATCTCCCTTTGTCAGTTGGCAATATGGTAATATTTGGATCTTTTCCAAACAAAGTCACAATCTTTCTGGATTTGTTAGGTTTGGGGGTGGTGTTTTGGCAATGGAAAACACAGCAGACTTTCATCCTTAATTGTTCTGTTTCTGCCAATTTGTTATTAATAATATCTGACTCAGTGATTGTGATTAGATCCACAAAAGGAATATTTTCTGAGCTACTGAAAAATTAAGTCCTTCTGATAAGATATTTTTCTCCATTTGGGTCAGTTTCCTATCCGATAAATTTTTCACCCACAAGTCAACATTCTTCATTAATTTCTGCTTTTCTTTCATTGGTTTATTAGTATTATGAGATCCCTCATGTTTCATTTGCAGTCTGAGATTTAAATCCTTCAATTCAAATTTAAATCCTTCAGTTTAAATTGAAATTTAAAATATTTAAATACTTCAGTTAACAAGGGGGGGAGGGACAGGATTCAATTGCCCCC
>JANHZU010000545.1:35263-52971 GCA_032468055.1 Acrochordus granulatus
CGGGAAATACAGAGCGCGCTTACTGATGACGCGCAAGGTTTGGCACGAAGTTTCCTCATCTCGTGAGTCGCGGCTCGCCTAGCAGATTATCTTTTGATCAAATTTTTTGCTCGTCCTGCGAGTTTCTCGCCCTGCGAGTTACTCGTCTTATGAGGTACCACTGTACTTCTGTCCTGTGCTATGTTAAGTATTCTACAGTTTGTTTTCTATAGAAGCTCCTGATTCTTCACCTTTTGTTTTAAATGGTATTGAATTCTTATTAATGCAAGAGGTAATCTGTATGAAAGTTTATCCCATAAGTATAAAATTATTTGGGCTTTTTTGGTTTGTTTGTTTTCAGCGCCGTCTTGGAGATGCTGCAAAGAAAGCAATCAGCAAACTGCAAGTCAGAACAATAAGGAAAGGAGATAAGGTAAGTTTTAAAACTCTTCTCTTTAAAAACGACCACTTTCAGAGACAAGCATATTAAAAGAAATATAATAAAAAAAACTAGAGTTTTTTTATATGCAACTACAAAATGGAGCGTGTGAAGACTTTGACTGGTCAGAATTTGAAAGACTGGATAAACCTAAGGAAGATTCATGCAAAGCTATCTTTCATACTGATCTGGAGTTTAGATTTCCCATGTACCAAAGGGGGGAAAAGAAGGATAGGCTCTGTTACATCTGACTGCCATTTGTTTGCACATGGATATTGGCTAGAGCAACAAGGATTGTGTGAATTTCACTCAAATTGGAATTTTGTTGTTAAAAATATTAATTAGTATTATTGTTTCTTAGGAAACTGAGTCTGATTATGATAACTGTGCAGTGTGTATTGAGGGATATAAACCAAATGATGTTGTCAGAATTTTGCCCTGCCGGTAAGTTATTATCATTATTCCCACAAATTTGTTTTAATAAAGTAAATAAATTTTAAGAAAAATTCAGAATCTTTCTCAAATGTTCATTAGGTTGCTTGATATAAGTTTATGTTTGGATTCCAAGCCTAACACCTGACAGATTTATTGTGGCTACTCACTATGTTATTTAATGTTCTCTAATGTCACAGTATTTGGGGTGAATACAAATATGTCTTAGCTTTTATGACTTTATGACTACTGCTGTCAAAATAAGTAAAATATAATGAACTATTTCTCATACTGGGACAAATGTTTAATTATCTATATCTAAGTTTGGAATTGTTATCATGGACAATTGATTTGTTCATTTATTTATGCTGTTTTTCACATATAACCAAAAACGATGACCATGTGATTTTTAAAATTTTCTATAATAACAATTAAAAGCTATTAAAAGCTATGCTTTTCTTTGTTCTCTGGGGTATTTTTATAAAGTTCTCATATTGAATTATAATCATCTCTAAAATACATGTGTTTTTTAGTTCTGGCTTCATTTTTTAGGTTTTTCTTTTGATAAAAAAGTTGCCTGCACAAATATAACATTAGTTTAGATATTTTATATTGCAAAATAAACTATTTCAAACTTGATTTTTGAAAATTCTGACCTCTGCAGAAGAAAAAAAATTGAAACAAATATAATCTTCCTCCATTTCATAGGCATCTCTTTCACAAATCTTGCGTAGATCCATGGCTCTTAGATCATCGTACCTGTCCTATGTGTAAAATGAACATCCTAAAAGCACTAGGTATTCCGGTAAGCATGGCAAGTCATAAAATAAGTAAAATTGCATTTTTGTAAAAGTATATTTTTCTCTTTTTTGTAATGAAAAGCAAGTCATATAGCCTAATTTATAAGTAAATGCAGTTATATATTCCCATGCTGCGAGATGAGTATTCTAGGGCCATTTTGTGAAGTAAAGAGAATATGTGTTAATAAACCATTCTTCACTTTAACTAAATGTAATAGATGGTATTTGTGGTGGAATCTGATGTTATGTTGCAGGATGGAGGGAGTCATTCACAAGGACCTAAGAGGCATATCAGCAGGAGTTCTTGGTATGTAGTAAGAGGCCCATAAGAGATTCTCCCTATACTTTTGCAAGATTTATCTGATAGTTATGCAGAATGTGCTCTAGTCAGGCAAGATTCCTGTCCATAGACAAACAGTAATAAAAATAACAACTCTGCACTATTCATCCTCTGGTTCTTGGTTCCCTGCACCTGACATTAATGTTGCAGACTAAAGCACACTCCATCTAAGTATCAGATAAATCTTGTGATGGTTTAGGGAGGATCCTCCTGGGCCTCTTTCTGCACACCAAAAACTTCAGGTTGATTCTCCTCTTAGCTCTTCATGAAAGACCCCCTCCTTCCTGCAACTCAGTATTAGAGAAACAATTGCTTGAAGAAAATATGTGTAGGTTTTACCTTACCAGTATAAACAGATTACATAACAATGGCATCTAATATAAACAAAACCTTATGTTAAAAACAGCCATCATGAATTTCTCATCAGCAAATTCACATTTATCATTTGGCTCTCTCTGGCCATCTCATCTAGCCTATGGTTCTTCTCAGCAATAAATGTGAATAGAGTTGATATTCAGCACAATGTACAAATTAATATGGACACATCAACTTTTATTTTTGTTGAAACTGAAATGAAAATACCCAGTTAGCAACCTGTTTCCTGATAATGTATGGAATATATTAATGGAATTGCATATGAAATCATACATCAAATTGTAGGGTTGATTTTTGGATGGGGCAGAACAGACCTTTTCAATCTCTGTTGCTCCTGAGCCTTATATTTTACCATCTTTTTTTTTTCCATTTCTATGATTCTCTTCTTTTTTATTTCTTTTAGCCCAATGCAGATTGTGTGGATGACATCCCTCCAGATTTTGAAGCTTCTATAGGAGGACCACCAACCAATCAGATTACAGGAGCTAGTGACATAACTATGAATGAAAGCTCCATAGCAGTGGATACTCCTATCCGGACAGTTGGAGTATTGCAAGTTATCCAGGACGCAGATCCTCTTCCACAGGCTGGAGAAAATAACAACACCACAAGCAGTAGGTTTCCATTGATCTCTGCTTTGAAAAAATATTACAGATTTAATTCATAAAAGTACCTATGGTGGCTCTTCTGAATATTTTCAGTTAGTTGATCCTCTGCTTTCCAGTTGGAAAACAGTTCCCTGGAATTAGAATTTTCATAGGGGATTATAGGACATTTTTTTAATAATATTAATGGCACTAAGTAAATCTCGTTAGTGGCATGGAACCATAGGATCAGCATGCTCAGTATATGATTGCTGATTGGCTGTGTTCCTGCTGATATTGGAAAATGAGACTTTGCAGGAAGAGATGGGAATATAGAGGTTATAAATAATCACATTACAAACCAAACTCTGCTTGACAGTGGGTTTTGTTTGCTCACATAAATATCAACTCATTGTTGATTTGAGAAAATAAATGTTTGGAGCTCTAGATATATACATTCTTGGATATATAATAAAAGGTTTTGTCTATAAACCTTATGCTTTCTGACATTTATTGTATGTTCTTCTGGATAGCTCTGAAAACCAGCTGCAACTCTCTGCAGTTTACATATCCTTTTTACTAACTCTAGTCCTCTTCTAATCTTACTGCTGCAGATTTACTCTTTTATATTCCATAAGGGAACACAACTAAGCTGGAGTTCAGGCTACAGTAGCTGATAATTTCAGCATTATTTTGATAATTTCAGCATTATTTTGATAATTTCAGCATTATTTTTTATAACAAACTTTTGTTGCTATTATTTATGCTTCAAAATTTGACTATAAAAACAGAACTCCAGCAACCATAGCAGTCCAAAGGTTGCCACTCTCCATTTATTTATTATAGTCTTTGTCATTACAGTTCCCAATATGCTAGTTATCATAACAATATGTTAATTCAAGTACACATGATCAGCTGTTACTAATATTCATTTGTTCTTGATCATTTGCCTTCTCTTTCCAGATACCTATTGCAAGTCTTGTTCATGTTCTTCTGTGACACTTATGAAATATTTTAGAAATATATTCCACTGTCATACATCAGAGCAGCAAGATATCAACACTGTGACAAGAGTTGTGATATTGGTTAAAATTGGAACTGTTTGTAATAGTTTATAATGTTTGTAATTTAAAAACTGTGGCATGTTTTTGTAAATATTCAATGGTCTTTTACACCCATGATCAAGGAGATTCCAGTATCCTGCAATATATGTTGGAGAAAATAGAAATATAAAGGAAATGTAAATATCAAATACCAAAACTTCCTGTTCTCTGTACATCTTGGGTATGATTCAAATTAGTAATGAAAATGCCCCTTTTGACAGTGAGAAAGATTCATCAATATTCTATTCCAGCAAAATTTAACTTTGTTATCTTATTTTCATTTAAAGGAACAACTTGGGCCTTTAATTAGACCACCAGGGATGTAAGTCTAAAAGCAGGAAGAGTCAGGTTAAGTGACTGGAGGCAAGATAAAAGCAAAATTGAATTTGTTGAAGTTCAGTTAAAAACAGTTAATAGGATTATTTACTACTGTACCTGTCTCATATTTAAATATGATAATTTCATGGCTTGTAGAAGAAATGATAGGAGAAAATGTGAAAAGAGGAATTAGTCAAAAGTTGCTATGTAGTCACAAATGTACTAAATCCAACCTCTCCTAATTGCCATTGAACCAAAAAGAGTCTGACTGTTAGTTGAGAAGATTGTGTATAGGCTTCAGCAATAAATCATTTAATTGGAACCTTTAAGAGCAGACCTGGTCTTTCACACTTGACACGGCTACTGTTAAGTAGGATCTGAGGACTTCACCCAGAACTTTGGTAGGGCTGCTACTTGTAGTCCTGAAGTAACCAGATTTACATTTCTAAGCATTTACAGATAATTCTAGTTTAGCAACCATAATTGGGACCAGCAACTTAGTTGTTAAAGAAAGTGGTTGCTTAATGAAACTGCAACTGTGCTTATGTTCTTACTTCACCTTTCCTTTGCTTTACAAACCTTTTCAGTGATTGGTCGTAAAGTTACTTTTTTATCATAATTATTGTGAATAGTTGCTGTTTGAGGCAGTCATTAAATGAGAACTACCTGTCCAGCCATAAACACTCTCAGAGTAACTTAAAGATCGATAAGTCTCTGTCTTCAGGCTTAAAATCTAAACATTCAAAAGAAAAAAAGAAAATTAGTTATGTTATGTGGAACTTATACTAACAATCTGTAAAGCTTTAATTCATCTGGAATATCTTGTTCTTATGTCTTCCTATGAATAGCTAGAATTTAAATAGCTGAAAGAGTGAGGAAGCCATAAGGAATAGCTGTGGTTCTTTTCCTATATGTCACTCTGTGGCTGGATGATGCAGGGGCTGCTAGATGAGAGTTGAGGAGCAGCAAAAGTCTGATGAATAAAGATGTGGTAGCTGGGGGTTAAGACACTGGGCTTGTTGGCTGGAAGGTTGGCAGCTTGGCAGTTCGAGACCCAAGAGCCACCATGCAACAGGGTAAGCTCCCGCTACTTGCCCCAGCTCCAGCCAACCTAGCAATTCAGAAGCTTGTAAAAAATGCAGCTAGATAAATAGATACCACCTTTGGTGGGAAAAGTAACAGTGTTCCCGGCGCCTTGGCATATAGCCATGCCAGCCAGGTGAGCAGGGAAGTGTCTTTGTACTATGCTGGCTCCCTCAGTTGTGAATTAGAGGCGAGCACTACTCCCTAGAGTCAATTACAACTGGCAGGAGAAATCTTTACCTTTTTTTTAAAGTCTGATGAAGCTTGCTTCTCAGGAGGACTGATTGTAAGTTCATTATGTGATCGACGATTTTTTGAAGAATTGTTTTGTGCAGCACTTTAGTTCTTTGCAGTTAAAGTTTATTCTTTCCAAAGCTGCATGTGCTTTAGCTACAGCAAACATTTTAGTTTTTAACCTGTCAGAGTTTGTTGCCTATTTACAGTGCTTAGAGTTCAACACAAGTCATTGCCCTTTTAAACAATCAACTCAAGAGTTCATTCATTTTCAATTTCTGCTGATGTTGTCATGACATAGATTTGATTCCATCACAGTGAGATCAGAGGTTATAGGTGTCAGACTACAGGCCATGGGTGTCAAGTTCATCCAGACAGTCCTTCTAGTTTATGAAGAGTTATAACAGTAGGATTATTAGATGAAAGCTATTTATTTCCCTGGAATGGAAGTCCAAATATAGTGCTTTTTTAGGCATTTTACATAAAACTAAAAAGCCTTAAAACTGTATTTTCAATGTTTTCTAAAGACTGTAGTGATGGTTTTCCTTTTCAGAGGGAAATAGTCCTGTTGAAATCTTGCTTTGGATTTTCTTGTTCTTTCTATTCACATCATAAATAACATTTCCATGTAGGAAATAAGTTTTTTAAGGAAAGCCTATTTTTAGAGGAAAAGCTGAATTAAGGAATGCAAGTGTTTTTTTAAATATAGTCTTCAATTATTTGGCACAAGAAAAGACAGCTTTAAAGAACTATACAAATTATTATTTTTTAAAAAATATTATTGAATGTGGCCAAAATACATTTTTAAGATCATCTCTATGTAATCCCATTTTGGTAATCCCCATAAATGATAAGATATAACTTCCTAATTCATAATGAGATGCTGATTGGATGTTCTGGGAGTTGTAGTCTGAACATCTGGAGAATGCCATATGGAGAAGAATGGTTACATACTTACATCTTTGCTTTCCTCTGTGCTTTTTTATAAGATAACATTAACGTGGCAATTTTATTGCATTTCTTTAAGATGCAGTCATAAGGATTGCCTCTGAAAATCATGGAACTGCTTATTTATAAGTACTGTATAGTTACTATGGGAGGTGCATTTGGAGCTAGACTTTGGCAAGGCAAGAATGCTAATTTTGTTAATTACAAACTATCAGTAGCACTAAATGAAGCTTGAGATATACAAAGCAAGGTGTCCATTAAGCTGAGAAAAAGAATCACCTTGTTTAAATTTAAGAAGCTATAAAAAAGGACTGTACACTTATGTTACAGAGGACAGTCAATCAATTTAATTGGCTGTATTTTATAGTGCAATACAGATACTTAGCCATGCCTTGTTTACTGTCTGGGTAGCTTCTGAGTTCAAATTAGCTAAAGAAGTGCAGTGGAACCTTGGATTGCAAGCACAATTCGTTCTGGAAGAGTGCTCTTAATCCAAAACGCTCGTATAACAAAGCAAATTCTCCCATAACATTTTTAAACTGTTAACTGCGCAACTCGCAATCCAAGGTTCCACTATAATTGATTTATAGAGACAGTGTCATTAGTCCCAACAGTATCCCAGATAAATAACACATAGTTTGCCAGTCCCTTTTTTAATGATAAAATAAAGATAAACTTGCTTTATGAGTTTTTTTTAATAAAAAAACTTTTATTAAGTTTTCGTAAAACTTCAGAATATAAATAGGGGTTTGAAACACAAACTAGAAACATTGCTAAATTCCCATTGCATTTCTGAAATGATTTATGTGGAGGCTTTTTGTTCCACAGATATATATATATATATAAATACAATAAGTTACAGAATGTTAAATTTGGCACAGCTACAGATGGTATGTAATGTTAGCAATAGCTGAATTTGCTGGTTTGGCATGCAGCTGATACCAAGGTGTTCAGTTGCATAAATGTGATATAAGCTACTGCCAAATTACGTGTCACTGCATTGCCATTCTCTTTTGCTGGCTATCAGTGGTAGGCACCATAAATCAAAGCAATTTAATTATACATTTACCTAAATCTTATGTAAGAAATAGAAATGCAAAGTAATAATTCTATCATTCATATTTTGCCTCCAGTATTCCATGTACATCATGTTTCTTTGTTTAAGGATCTTATAGTACTTGATGAATCCTTATGGCCCTCATCAAAATATATCAGCTTGGTGTATTTTCTAAGGCACAGATCATCACAATTCCTATTAGTACTAAATAGAATAATCTCATCCATACAGAGATATAGGAGCTCCAAGAACAGAAAAAATAGAAAACTATCTTAATAAAAACATAAATGGAGGAAATATTTTAATAATAACGGAGTATGAAATATTGATAGGCTGAGAGAAGGGGAAAACTGATAATCAACTGAAGAAGGAACAGTATGGTGTGATAGTAGAAAAAAGGAAGAAAACACAGAAATGACATGGAATAGAATGACTGGGAAAAATAAAAACCAGGAATCATGAAACATTTACTACAATAAAGGAAGAAGAGATGTGCACAAATAGAAACATGCATCACATAATGTTCATGGGGGAGAGGATGAATATTGGAACTAGGTGGGTAGAACATTGAAGTATAAAAACTCTACATTGTAGCACTTTGTTCAAAGCCCACTTGTATATTCAGGATATTTGCATAAAAATTCAAATAATTATCTCCTGGTGGATTGTTGCATTTACATATTGACATTATGCATCTGGCATTTTTTCTTTCACTGTTTCAGTATCTATGATCCAAGAGGGATACACAGTGGTTAGCATGTGGGTGTGCATTACAGAGAAAGAGTTGTAGTTCTTGAAAATGGCATGAAGAGCTATGAGCATAAATTATAATGAATATAATTGTTCCTAAGAAAGCCTTCTGTGGCATTTAAAAGGAAAATTTGTTGCCAAATATTGATACTGTTGCACAATTTTAGATGTAAATAATTACATCCTTGCAATAGAAATTTTCAAAAGAAATTATGAAAAGCAATTGTTTTGTTTTGAAACATAACATTTTATTGTTAGCCGCCGAGAGTCTTTGGATTTTGGTAGCATACAAATTTAATTAATAAATAAATAAATTTTATATTACTAGTTTTATTCTAGCTTCCATTTCCAAGGTAGACATAGAATCTAAATCAACATAACACTGTTCCTTAATGTTACTGTAGGAGAAAGACTGACAGAGCCAGGGGAAGGGGTAAAATGAAACATCAGTTTAGAATCCCTATGTAGCCACAGAAAGATGAAGTCCAACCCCCCCCCTTGAATGCCATTGACCCTTATCTAGATTTGACTAATAGTGCAGACCATTAGTCTGAGAAGATACCTGTACATAGACTTTTAGCAATAATCAGTTATTTTGAACCTTCATGTGTAGATCTGGTTGATTGTGCTTGATAGTTACTTATATTGAAGACCTAGGTTTTGCACATACAGAAGGATCACTTTGCCTTATGATGCCTTAAAGGTGTATCGCTGTCAGAAAAATTTAACCTGATCAATATAAACTTTTGAATCTTTTGTAAAGAGTTGACCCTATTCTCTTTCAGATTTATTTCCATTCAGGCCTTTTCCACTTGAAACTCTGAAGGAAACCACACTATCAAATATTTCAACCTTTTGTGAATTGTATTGGCTGGAAAAAGTTGTAATGCACATACTCTAGCAATTTCATCAGTCATGAAAAGTATTAGTCAGCAGGACTAGTCAGTCCTTTTCAATTGTAGAAACCTCTATATGCACATGTCTTATGTGAAGGATCTCTTACATCCCTTCCTTGAGGAAAGAAAGAAGAAGTAAAAAGAAGTGGTATCTGGCTGTCAGGCCTTCAGTATGAGCCAGGTCAAGAAACAGACAATGCAAGGATTCCAGGAATGCCACTTTGTATTTATAGAGCCTAATAACAGAATCTTGAAAGCTTATCCAACTTCCCTCTGTCCCATCTTAAACTAAACAATTCAAGGTGGGATTATTTTAAGCTTTTTTCTCAAGCTTTATCTCTTTCTTGGGACTATGAAGTCTCTTCCATAAATTCTTTCTTCCATTCCTTCCACTGCTATTTGATACCTTCCTCAAGATCAATTTTAAATTCTTTTATGCTGGTCCACTCCTTTTACATCATGGATCTGAATTTGATCATGCCCAAGTTCAAATCACCATGTATGTCAATAATTCCCAAGTGGTTGGCACTGTGCATCAGCTATATCATTGTGCCCACTAAAGGAAAGGCAAGGTTGAAGAAGGATATTCCTTCATCAGAAAGCAGTTCAATGGAGTTGGCACTTGCACAATTGGTATATAGTTGCTAACTTTGATCCTGAAGATCTCAAAAGCATGATGGAATAAATTCAATGAAGGAAAAGACATAGCAGTGTTATTTTGAAGGGCTGTAGTTGCCACTGGTGCCTATGGACTAGGATTAACTTCATGGCTATTTCACTTTCCTTGTAGCCCACCTCTTTGATTCTATAAATTTTGGCTATAAATGCAAAGGGCAGTAATATATAGCCCATTATATATTTATAATAATTAGCAGAATGTGCTTTAAAGGTGCCTCATTTTAGTGTAAGTTGCTACAGATGTATTTAATCTGACTTAATCTCTAGATCTGAAGTCTGAAAAATGAGGTTCAATTCTGTTTTAGTCTAGAGAAAGTTTCAGGATTCACAAGCAGAATTCACAAGAGCAGGAGATCAGACAGTTGTTTCCAACAGAAAAACATGACTACATCTTTAAGGAGGCTGCATCCTGCTGTCTTTAATTAAGACAGTTACTCCCTTGCTTGACAATGAGCTTCATTGGGTGTCCACTCTGTTTGTGGGTCTAAGGATTTGGAGGCCATGCCTCATCATCTGGCTGCTCCAGGTGTTCTAATGGTACCTGTGTCTGATCAGCCTCAAGTGATTCCTGGCTAAGTAATTTCTGAGGCTTAGAGGTTCAGCTAGAGCAGCTTTGTCAGGGACTTGAGCCATGACATAAGGGGATTGTGATTTAGCCTGTCTGGATGGGAAAACAAGCCCCCTGAAAGAGCATCATTGGATTTGCACATGGTGGCTGTCGCAGAGACTTTAATTATACAATTACTGATAGTGTTTCAGCTGTGATAAATTATAAGCTAGTTATTTTTACAATAATGGATTGTATGGTTTAGTAGTTTGCCTGTCTTTATTTGTACCAATTGTAATTTCTAGATATTTTCCAAGGTCAATTTCATCTATACTGTTGGTTACATTTGATCTTAATAATTGCAATACAGCCTTCATGAGGTTGCCTTTGACAAATGTTGAAATTGCAATTAGTGCAAATAATGGCAAGTAAACTTCATAGGAAATATATGAAGTTTGTACTGAACTATCTACATTGGTTGCCAGATGATTACTAGCATAATACAGTTGTTGGAATTCTTCATTAAAGCTTTAAACCATACTTTTTAAAATATATTCTACAAAACACAATTGTTCCCTAAAGATTTGTAGGTACACCACAAGTAATTCTGAAGATGAAGATAAAATTTGTTGTGAGTTTTGAAACTATTTGGTTTTATTAGCCATTGAATGGAGATGTCAGCAGATCTTTTCTCAGACATCAAAACCATTACAAGACTTTAAGATAAAATTTCACAGAGGAACTGAGCTTTATGTGAAAAGACATTGAGGATCTTCCTTATTTTTCCATCATAGATTTTGTGAAAGTAGATTTCCACACTCACTTCAACAAAGACCAAATACCAGAACAGATATCCACATCTATTTTAATAATTGAGAAAATAATGTGATACTGATTTTGTGACAATGTTAATCAATTAGACGTCAGTAATTCTTATTAATTTACTGCAGGTTACATTCCCATTTATCTCTGACAGCCAATACTAGGATACATTGATTAATTGGAATGTCTAGCCTAAAGGACCAGAACTACATGTGTTCCCCCAAAGTTTCTAGTGTGCCTTCACTTGCCATCAAATTGTAACTTCCAGTGTGAGAAATTGAATATGCGACAAAGCTGCTCTAGCTGAACCTCTAATTAGTAATCCTAATAATGTTTTGTCTGATTCTTATACTTTTGGAAATGTAGCCTCCATCAGGCCACTCAAATGCAAGTGCTGATCTTGTAAAAATGTTGTAGACTTATGCTTTGGCAAGTTTTCTTATTTAAAATCCGATGATAAGAACAAAATAGAAGCGTGAGGATGATTTTTAAATAATGAAAGACTGGCTCTAATCTTATTTTCTTCTTTCAGGTGAGCAAGAACCAGCAGTCAGTAGTGATTCAGATATTTCATTGATTATGGCAATGGAAGTTGGACTCTCTGACGTGGAACTTTCCACTGATCAAGACTTCGAGGAGGTGAAATCCTGAAAAAAAGAAAACTATCAAAACATCCTTCTACTAAACTAACAGGCAGTAGCAGGAAGAAGAAAACAGTTGTGGTACACGCATGATTATCCACATATACATGTGCATATATGTAGGATTTGGGTCAGTTGCATATAATGAATACCCTTATACACATGTGCACATATGTAATGATGGGACCTGCACAGACATCTAGAATATTTTGTGAACTCCAGTTAATTCCATTCTGGGGTGGTCATGAAAAGCAATAGCAAAAGATGTGTCTGCCTGGATGCAGTTTCATTATCAAATGCATTTGTTCATTTCATTGAAAATGGAAGTTAAAAATGTACTGTTCTAACCCATGTGCCAGAAAAATATGTCTCTGCTTGGTGACTTAGAACCATGTAACTGAAATCAAGTTTATTTCCCCCCTCTACCTTTGTGTTTCAAAAAGAAAAAGAAAAGGGATACCATAAGATGATTACAGCTGACCGTGATGGACATTATTTTTCTTCCTTCTCAATAGCCCAAGCTTATTCAAGTGTTTGGAAATCTGAATATTATGGTGGGTTACAAAAATGTATGAATGTTAGGCACTTTCTACATGAAGAAGGCATGGCTCCAGGAAGAAATGGTGCTTCCAAACTTTGACTTGATTTGAAGACTCTTTTTATTAAGTTATATCAGCCCTTAGAGATCTGTGCTTCCTGGGTCTTCCATATGGGAGAACAGAGGCTGGTTTGATTGAGATTGGCAAATTGCAACTTAATCCTGCGTGATCCCACTCTGAGCTTTAGAACTTTGATATATCACTTCCAAGTGAGAGAAGATATGTGAAGACAATAATCTTAGAATGAGATGAAAGGTCAGTTAGTACATGTAGCCCTGTGTACCACTACATACCCTTCATCCCTTAATGGCTTTTGCAGTAAGTAATTTGAAATTAGCTTCACTTTAGACAAAAGCTTTCCCAAGAACTTTCTGACCTATGAATGAATGGGATTCATTGATAGCATTTGTGGCTAGAGGGAAAAAATGTTGTAGGAGGGCAACAGGGGCTATGGTAGTTTAGGGTAATAAAAATGAGATTGTTTATCACACAAGGTATAACTTGAAAATCACTTTATCCCAAAACACAATTATTACTTATTATAAAGGTAAAAGTTTTCCTAGTCTCTAAGGAACTTTTCAATAATGGTGAAAAAGGATCTTTATATAAGTCCATTTTAATATTGATAAAGAACCAGTAATCAAATTCAGGGAAAATTCTTTCATTCTGACAAGAGAGTAAAACTATACTAAGAATAAACTGTTGTCCTGCATACCCTATAAACAAACTAATTTACCACATTTAGATTCACCTTAAAGTCATTCAGAAAATCTCAGGCAATTTTATTATGATGTGTGAAAATATGCTTCAAACACCTGTTATTGTTTATGCTCTTGATGTGGAGTATGAAGGCTAAACCTTTTCCTGGTTCTTGGAAAAGTTAGATGTAAATCAAAAGATGATTATTCATAATCTTATTTCTGAATCATAATTGAAAACAGTAACATTCAAAAGCAAATTCACTAAGAGTTGTGTGTTTTTCCTCTAAATAATACATGTTGAAAACAAGAGCCATTAGTTGCTGGAATTTAAGTGATCTTGTTTTGTGCTATCGCTTAATGGGGTGTGCTATTTATTCAGAAGAATCAAAGTACTTAAGAAGGACTTTCCATCTTATTTTCTCTCACAAAAGGTTAAGCCATTATTTCTGATAATAAGAATAGTGATTTCAATCACAGTAGATAAACAGAGGTAATACTTGTACTTAAAAATTGAATGGGTGCAGACTCTACTTTTTCTTCTAATAATAGAACAGTGTAATAAGAATTCAGAGGAATGCAAAAATAGATCTAGATATACTTGGTGGATCCTGACTAACTGGCTACAGATGAGTAACTGATCCTGATTTGCAGTTAATAAATCTGCAGCAAAAAGCCCTTTCCACCTTAAATTGTCATTTGATCAAAATATTGTGCATCCAACCAGGTCTGGCAGTTGAGGTTTTGCCCCCATAACTTTCTAAATGTCAGCATTTGACTTCTTACCAGCCTCTAGCTGAAATTTACCAACTTCTGAAAGAAATGATCCCATGTACTCTTGTTACTCTTCTTCTTATATCCCTTGAAGCCTAAAAAGGAACCTCCCCCAAACTGAAGCAGTTCCATTTGACTTTAAATAACATATATCTTAGAAATATGAGTATTCTGTTTATTGATGTTCAATGCAAATCAGGGAAGAATAAACTCTCCTCTAGTTATACAAAGAGAATCTGGGCAGGTATAATTTTTCAGCCACATATTGTTAAGTGCTGTCACATTGTTAAGTACCTGGTACATTGAAAGAAATTATTCACTGTCCCTGTATATTTTTTTCTAAAAATATAAAGCAATCATGTCTTCAATTCATTTCCATGACATGTGAGCTACCACATTAAATAGACAGAGGCAGAAGATAGTCTCAATCTTATAGGCTCAACTTTCAACATGGCTTTATTACAACATCATAAGTATGACAACTTCGCTGTGCTCAGTTGTAGACATGTTAAACCACATTGTTCATCTGCATCTAGCACATCTGCAAAGTTGACTAAAGATAATCAAGAGTAATGTTAGCTTATGAACTGTCCCTAGGCCTGTCCCTCCTGTCTCACTTCAACTATTTCCATGCCATCTGATGATTAATAACATCACTGACATATTATTCAAAACGGTAAAAGATATTCTTGTCCCATGTACTGGTGGTAATTAGGTGGCCAACAGAACAGCATTGTGACCTTGCAAAGTCTGATTGTTTTTCTTTTCCAAGCTATCAAATTAGAGAAAAGTATGAAATACTTTGAAAGAGCCAATTTGGTGTGGTGATTTAAGGCATCAGGTTAGAAACTGGAAGACTGTGAATTCTAGTCCACCTTAGGCACAAAGCCAGTGGGGTGACCTTGAACTAATCAGTTTCTCTCAGTCCTAAGAAGGAGGTAATGGGAAATCACTTCTGAAAAAACTTGCTAGGAAGATTGCAGGGACTTATCCAGGCAATTCTGAATCTGACACAATTGAATGGAAGAAAATATATGTAATACCCTAGTCTAATATTTAAAGAATCTTTAAAAAACATAAGTGTACTTTTGAAAATCTGAAACACTAATATTATGCTCCACTTTAGGAAGATGTCTTCTCCCATTGTCACTTATTCAGAATGCAGTTCAACCTAGGACATTTCATATCATCTGTAATTTATTCTTATGAACTAAAGAAATCAGTAATTCAAGCTTGGTGGTTTTTGTTTTTTGTCCCTGAATGTGCTTGGTGCCAGTGAACTAAAGCTAATGAACGCTTTTGACTTTATTATTAATCCTGCAATCTACTACAGAAGTCTCACCTGATAATTGATTTTAAATGCAATAGAATAGCCCAGAAAATAAATATTACTTTCTAAACACAATGCCCTTTATTTAGTAATAATATAATATTACTAAAGATATAAGTATATCTTTAGTAATATTATATTATAGTATATAATATAGTAATACTATATTAAGGGTCTGAGAAAATTACAAAGACAGATCATTAAATCATGGTCCTGAACCTGATAGAGTTTTCTGCATGTACTCAGTTTAAAGTTCTGGCAAGACAACCTGGCCAGCCTATAAAATAGGGGAGAAGCAGTCAGAGACAGAGTGTCAGAAAGAGGGGGAAAGGGATATCAGAAGAAGCTAATAGGTTTTTTTTTTTGTTCTAAAATGCCGACTGGTTGCTTAAACCCCACCAACTATTGAACAGAATGCGATGCCATAGGGTCCCGCAAGGTTCTTGGCCTGGCTTTTTTCTCCAAACCCATTCTGCCACAAAAATAAATAATTATTATACTGTAGCAATGTGATCTAAATGTGAGCTGCATGCTGATTGTCAATCATGGATAAGATTAGTAACATGTTGGAAAGCAGAATTGCATATATTATGAATGACCATGCTGTCCTCAGGTGGCATTATATCAGTTAAAGACCTGTTCATCATGACTGAATTCTAATCATTCATCTATTGCACATGAAATGCAAAAGGGGGAACTGACTTTATCTGTAACATAGACAGCAAAGTATTTTGCGAGCCCTGTTGCTATATCCTGCTGTTTTTGTGACAACGTATGCAATGTTGCATTGGCTAATCTATTTAATCAAGTTCAATAATGCACAGTGCACAGTTCTAATAACTTCACCAGTATTAAGAACAGACTTATTTTCAGTATAAGCTTCCAGTAGTATTTATAAAACCTTTCCCTGGTCTTGTCTACTCTCTAGGGAGAGCAGTTCCATTATAAGTTTGCACATATACAGTCTATGAAGAAACTGAGGTATTATTTTTCTGTAGCTCTTTGAGAAATCACATCCCACTTCCCACACATTTCTGCCATGCCATCAATGCAAACTGTGTCATAGTCATTAGATGCAGTGTTACTGTCAGTTTTTCACCTAGAGTGTGTGTTTGCCAAGAGATATGTGGAGCAGGCTCAGAGTGGATGCCTTTTCCAGTATTTACTTGGACATTGGATGGGCTAAGAGATCTGGAAGAGAACTCTTGCTTCTGAATATGGTTCCACTGGCAACCAGACGAGTCAATAGTATAGTACAGAAAAACACAGTTCAGAAAATACAATATGTGCAGACATGTGGAAAAACCAGATATTGCTGATAGTTACATAAAGACCCTCTGCATTTTTCTGACTCCAATATACTTCCACATCTGCTGAGACTTTCCTCAAGTATTCATATACAGGATCGCAGCTGAGAAAATTTTAATGCAATGTTTTGTTAAGCAGGCCATAGAATATAAAAACAGCAAAAAAAGATTGAGCTATAACAAACTTTTGTTTTCCTTTCTTTTTAACTAAAGCAATTGATTCAAAATAATAAATAATGTAAGACACTTCTTGATATGTAGGTCTCTGCATAGCAGATGGTGTTTGCTAATAGCTACCTAGCAAAGGAATGCCACTGCTATAAAAGTTCCATTTTTTAAAACTTCTCCCTTAATATATCTGTTGCTTTAGTAGTTGGAAATTTATCTCACCAGTAAAAATGCTGAATCATTACAAGTGGCATTGAGGAGAAAGGATGACATCTATTATTATAAATAAAATGAAAAGGAAGTTGCACTGAACATCCTAAAGAGGCTTCTTGAAAAATCTAATATTTATAGCATGTCATTCTCAGCAAATAATTTATTTTCAAAATGCATCTTACAAGAATGAATCTGTGAAAAATGACAAAAAGAAGAAAATGAACATTTTTCTTCCCATTTGCTTCTTTTCTATCTTGTTTTGATCAAATGTTACATAGTTCTTGAAGGCATCAAATGTTACCCATTCTTTTGCTGTAATGGTAAACTGATATGAAATATCAAAATGCTTTTTTATATGTACATAGTATCATCCTGTTTTCATGGTTCAGCCACCTGGTGAAGGTATTTACCATTTTATAAATACAATAAAATGTAATGCAGGAATTGATTTGGTGGGTGGGAAGGGCTGTTATTTTTATAGCAAGATGTTCCTTGTACTTATTAGCATTTTAAAATAATTTTGTACTTGTCAAATTGTACATTCCATCCATTTCTCAAAAATATTTTTATTTAAAGTACTTTATAAACACAGA
>JANHZU010000545.1:93838-103838 GCA_032468055.1 Acrochordus granulatus
TCCAGATGCCTGTTTTTTAAACTTTGTTGCGATGCAATTACCCTGGACGAGTGAGAGTCTTCACAGACATATTCCTAGAAGGCTTTTTCAATAGTTAATTTCCTCCCTCCTGAGGAATTCATCATATACAAAGCAGGAGATCAAATGTTGGCTGCAGGCAAGTGGGGAGTAATAGTTGCATTGCTAAGCATTTCTGTTCAGAAGGACATTTCTTTAATTTCAGCAGAACTCATTGATAGATTTGTTAGAATTGCCTTGAGAAGTATATTTTTACCTAAACATTTAATTACTTTAAAAAGTTATCTTAAGATCCCCCTTCCCAAAATTATGAAGTGAGTACTGAAAAGGCTCTGGATAAACGTTTCAAACTATCAGAGATAAGTATTTATAAACTATCTCAGAAAAAGAAACAAATTACTATAATCAATTCATGCCTAAACCAAAAATCCAGCAACAGTTCGTGAAAAAACAGGACTTTTTATTCAACATTTTAATAATGTTTTAATTTAGTTATGGAGGGTTTTGGAGGATTGAGACACAAAAGGACACTTTAGATGCACCCAGCATTTTAGATAGACCTCTTTAAGAAGCTTATATGACTAGCATCTGCTCTCAGTAAGGTACAAAGTGTTTCTGTTACAGCTTTAAAAATGGGTGGCCAAACAATTACATTATTCTTAAAAATCAGTCAGAAACCCTCTTGAGTATGAGAACTATCGGTGCAGTTAATTTGATTCTTGGCCTATAACCTATATTTTTTTGTCAATGTATTCATTTGCATTTCTAGGAGCAATTAATGAAATGGTTACCCATGCTGGCTATTATGAAGACTTGGTGGAAAAATCCATGGGGAAATATAATCTTGCAACAGAAGAGATTGAGCGGGATTTGCATCGCTCTCTTCCAGAGCATCCGGCATTCCAGAATGAGATGGGTATTGCTGCTCTGCGACGTGTGCTAACTGCTTATGCATTTAGAAATCCAAATATAGGATACTGTCAGGTATTGTTAAATAGATTCCTTCACTCATCCTAATGCTTTTGTTATTAGCTGAATTTTCAACTGAGGCCAAATCTTGAAAATACAGAGTTTATGTATAAAACTGATGCATGCTGGCTAAGTTAGATACAAATTCTTCATCTACACATCTGTTGCTTAAAGCTTTTATTCAGGAGGATGGGCTTCACTGGGGTAGCAAATATTTGTATGACTAACAGGGCAGGATCAAAATACTTTTCCTCCCCAACAGACTATGCTTAGGTCTTAGAAAATACTGATTAAAATAAAAGTGTGTTCATTTTTTGCTTATTGCTTCATTGCTGTTTCTGTGTAATACTGTACATCTTTCTTGGGATGTGTTACTTTGCAAGTTTTCAAGAAAATCTGTAGATAACCAGAAACACAGTATTAAAGTGTTTAATTAATAGTAATTAAATTATCTGGGGAAAAGGGTTGTACTGAGGTTTGTTGCAAGAAGTTACAGAAAATATAAACTTTGCCTGCCTTGGGGGTTTATTTAGATCAGGTGTGTCAAACTCAAAACTTCAGAAGTGTGGCATAAGGCCTAGTTCATTAGATTCAGGGCTATAAATTAAAGCTTTTCAATTGATTGATATAAAGTTCACTAAGGAATTTAAAAGATGTAGTTTTCTTTGATTAATACTCCATTGCTCTCCAAGCTCAAGAATTGCTCAATTGCAATTCTTCCTCTCATTTTTCCCCCAAACCACCAACTAGTGTGGTAGTTTGGACTGAAAATGACTGGCCCAAAGTCACCTAGTACGTTTTCTTGTGTGGGAGTGAACTAGAACCTGAGTTTCCCTAGTTCTCATCTAATGCCTGACTTTTTCCTTATATCGTCTTGCTATCACAGTGGTCCATTAAACTTAGATACAATAAATACAGTAGTTTTAAAAACAGAATTATCTGTGAGAGCTGCAAATAGGCCATTTTATTTTAACTATTGAAGTTGCAGCATTTTTTATTAACCAGAATCATTAGTATCATTGGGTATTTTTTCAAGGTCATAACTAGGATGATGTAATCTAGAAATCCTATCCATCATAAAAGCTGTTAAAGCCCGCTTTTCTTTTTTTGTTTCTTTTTGCTGAGCAGAGAGATCATTCCTTAACTCTTTTTCTTGTTCCTGTTTCTTCTTCTCATTCTCTTCCTAGCAGGGTCCTTCCTTTTTCTTTCCTTTGCCTTAGTCTGCTTGGTTGTAGCTGACTCTCTCACTTCTTGCCCAGCAAAGAAGATCTTATGGAGAGGTGGCCAAACTCCACCTAGTGCGCATGAACCTCTTTCCCTTGTTCAGAAAATTCCAGCTTCCCAATCTGTTTTCCCTGACCAAACCTCACTTCCTCACTGCCTTTGCCTGGAGAGCACCCACTACAGAATTAACAAGAGTTTCCAGGCAATGCCACTATTCATTGTGAGAAGTCTCATGTGCAAGAGCATGGTTCAGTCAGCCAGGTCCAGCTGTTACCACAATGACAAGCTGTTAGGCTGCCACTGCCAAGCTATTCCACTTGGAGAAATTTATGTGGCCCAACCTGGATGTCCCTAGGGGTTGGGCAGACCCTTAGCTCTTGCAAACTATTATTTTAGATCATAGAAAATGACTTGGAGGGCTGCATGTTTCAATCCTCTGAGCTATATGATTAGACTAGATAATAATAAAATTCTGTATAGCCTTGTGGCCCAGGCAAGAGTCCATTTAAAAACAGAAGTTACATGTATAGAAGAAACAAAGGGAGGTACCTGTGTGTTACCTCATTCCTAACAGCAGTTTTGAAATGTTTGTCATATAGCATTTTAAAATGTAAATATCATCTGAACTCTAACATACAGTATAGTTCATTGAACCTATGTGGTGACTGTATGAGCCTAAGAAAAGGTTCAGCATCTTTAAAAGGCAACTGGCAGGTAGAAAGAGGTGCTCATACTGAATTGAAAGTGCTTTCCCCTGCTTTGGATCCCAGCATTACACACCACTTGTATCTTGTATTTCTAGTGGAGAAAGGTCTTATTCAGGCTTCCAGTCATCCCTACCCTCCTAGAAGGTCTCATGATCTTTATTATCTGTTCCCCTTTCTGATTTTCTTTTCTGATAGGTCGCATTCTGTTACTGCTAAATATGCTTTGCCTTCATGAGGCACTTCCTGGGAATTGTCATCTTATTTTTTTAAAATTTTTACTTCGGTTCCCTTGAGCCTGCTGTAACCGTCATCCTGTTTCACCAAGCCTGTTTTGATGAATGGTTGTCAATACTTGAAAGCTGCCATGTTAGAAAGAAGAACATTGGAATAACTGAGTGCTTTAAGAAGGCACTAAGAAAATAAGATTGGTAGAGTCCTTGTGCTCTCTGAGCTTGGATGTTTGCTTGCCGACATTTGCTTTAGCTTGCTTGTTTGCTTGCAGATGCTTGGGAACATTAACACAATCAATAATATATTTTCTCTGTTCATGTTTTATCATCCACATCCAGCCTTTTAAAATTATAATTAATACCCCTTTTGATTTTCCTGTGAGAACGAATGTTGGAGACTCCCTGATTTTAACTCTCATAGGAAAATATTTTTTCAATCTTCAGTCACAGCAACTTCTCAAGTAAGGACAAAAGGTAGGTTTATTGCTTGATTGAATCTGTTATGAAAATATATCAGATCAAATAACTGTGTCTTAAACATTTTCTAGGCCATGAATATTGTTACATCAGTCCTGCTTTTGTATGCAAAGGAAGAAGAAGCATTTTGGTTGCTGGTGGCTTTATGTGAGCGCATGTTGCCAGATTATTACAATACAAGAGTTGTTGGTATGTTAATGGAACTTTGTAAAAGGCTAAAAAGTTAATTTAAGATGCAAGTTTCAATGCTTGAAATTGATACAGAATGATAATAGAGGTAGTTAAGTAGTTGGGGATCTATATTATATTTTTATGTTATTTCTTATTTTATATCACAGCCATATATAATATATGTGTATTTTGTTCCTAGAATGTAAAATAAATCCATAATATTTTATAAACTGCAGAAATTACTAAAAATTGATTACCTGGTTATTTAAATTGGAAAATAATTATTTCAGTAGGCTATTATTAATAATAACAGTAATATTTATTTTCAGTTATATGAATCAGATTGCAAGTTAATGCATGCTGTAAAAAATGGCCTCTTTTCTGAATGTGAAAGTGATATAGTTCATGGGTAGATAACTTTGTGTCCACTAGATGATTTGGGCTATTGTTCCTACAATTCTTGCCATTGGTCACGTTGACTGAGGCAGATGACAGGTGAATAAAAGTGTTTTTGAAAACACTTAAGAGTATGTTGTTGTTGTTGTTCAGTTGCTCCGTCGTGTCCAACTCTTCACGACCCCATGAACTGCAGCATGTCAGGCCTCCCTGTCCTGCACTGCCTCCCAGAGTCCGCCCAAACCCACACCCATTGCATTCACGATACTACCTAACCATCTCATCCTCTGTTGTCCCTTTCTCCTTTTGCCTTCAGTCTTTCCCAGTATCATGGTCTTTTCCTGTGAGTCCTCTCTTTGCATTAGATGGCCAAAGTATTTAAGCTTCAGCTTCAGTTACTGTTCTTCCAATGGACAGTCAGGATTGATTTCTTTTAGGACTCAAGAGGGCTACCTCTATGCAATTCAACATTAATTAATTGGAAAATGCTTCTACTTCATTTTCTTAGATGGACATAAATACATATTCTATTGATTCCTGTTGCACATATCAAATACTGATTATGTCTTACAGGTGCTCTGGTGGATCAAGGTGTATTTGAAGAATTAGCTCGAGATTATATCCCACAACTCTATGACTGTATGCAGGATTTGGGAGTCATTTCCACCATCTCTCTTTCATGGTTCCTCACACTCTTCCTCAGTGTAATGCCTTTTGAAAGTGCTGTGGTGGTGGTAGATTGTTTCTTCTATGAGGGCATAAAGGTGATATTCCAGTTGGCACTAGCTGTTCTAGATGCAAATGTAGAGAAGTTGCTGAATTGTAAAGATGATGGTGAAGCTATGACTGTTTTGGGAAGGTAAGTACTCTAATTCCAGACATTCTATTCCATTAAATTATATTCACAGCTCCCCCTTTAAGTTAGCAATTTTTCTTGCCAGAAGCTTTTCATACAACACTGGAAAAGCTTAGCTCTTAAGTGGAGGCTTTTGGCTTTCATTGTCCTTTCTTACTAATTAGGTCTTTTTAGCTGCTTTACTTGACTGTTCATTTTCTTTTATTCTTTTGTAACTTGATTTAATTATAAGAGGTAATTTTCTGCAGAGTTAATTAATTCCTTTAGCACAGCATTGTCATTCCTGGCTGCAAGCATACCCAAGAAGTCTTAACCAGTCTTCTTGCCAGAGGTTTTAGATTAAAAGCTTCTTGGGATTTCAGACATGCAGGGTAGAACTCAAACATGCTTCCGTCTAATGAGTAAACTGTGTTGTTTTTATCTTTTTTCACAATTGCTGCTTGTATTGTATTTAATAGAAGATTTCACACATAGGCATATATGACTGCCTTAAATTTAAGCTATCCATGATTCTCTCTGGAATAACTGAAACAGAAAGTTATTTCAATGTTGTAAAATGTGCATGGTAAAGACAGCTTCAGAAGTGTTGTGACTTTCCATATGTCTATCTATAAATAAAGCACTTGTTGATATTTTGTTTCTTGAATCATGAGTACATGCCAATACATGCATGTATCTCAAAGTTGGTAGAATGCAGGCAAAATATTTAGTTTGTAGATGTCTGAACATACTTAGTGTAAAATTGGGCTCTTATTACAAACCTAGCCCAAATCAGCTCAAATTAACAGGCACTGTTCTTACTGTTAGCAGGGAATGCTAGGTATGACAAAGGCTGGTCACCTAAGTATACTTCTCTGTCTTATTACAAAGTATATGAAAACCAACTGACCACAGCTATGATGGGTGATGGAAGTCTCCATTTGTGATCCATTTTGACTATGGCATGTGGAAGATTGTAACTACAAATATGAGAGTATTAAATAAGCATAAAATGACAAAAATGAAATAAAGAAAAATAGATATGCCATATGCTTTAGCAACTAAGAGAAAGAATAATAATAGATTTGAGTTAAGATGGTCTGATTTCATGGAGTAGTTTTGAGAAATATATGTAGGGAAGTAACTGCAGTTTTAATTACGAATGGAAGTTCTAAAATATATGTGTGAATTAGTGTCATCAAAGTTATAGTGGGTAACATTTGAACTTAGAAATAAATTGACAAGAAATAGTTACATGCTATGCTTCACTGAACAGTGATAATGGAAGAATTAGAGATGAATTTTGGGGAAAGGCATGCAACACTGAATAATTGTGATTTAACAGAAAAAAATAATTTGCTGGATGACATAATAAATAGGAAGAAAATGAGAGACTGCAGAAAAATAATTAGACCATTTAGAGATCCAAGAATGAATGATACTCTTTTGCAAGTATTCACTTAAAAAAAGGCCTGTTTGTTTTAACTAAATGGTTGAAATACAGCAAAGGAATTAAGCAAATCTAAAAGCTTTATTTCTTAGATTTTTATTAAAAGAATTGAGAGAATTGTTGAAGCTAGAATATTGATTTGAAAATAAATATATCAAAGGCCAAGGTAATTGTGTTTGATGGGAAAATGGAGTGAAAAAGTTGTATGGAAATGGTAAAAAGTTAATTAAAGTTGGGGAAATATTGATGTACACAATTGTTGACAGAACATTAGCAAATAATATGTGTTCTGGAATGAACATTTGTCAAAACAAGCAAAATGTCTGACTAAAATATTCTTCTGTTTACTTTGTTCAATGGCAGCAAAAGTGGGATGGATCAGGAGAAACATAAAAGTAACCTTCATGTAATGGGAATGAGTTAGTTAAGTTATGTGTACAAAGAAGAGATAAGGTCAAGAATGAACTAGTGTTTGACTAATGCAAAATAAGTATGTTGAGGTGGTCTAGTTATATAAGAAGAAAACATAGCAAATATGAAATAAGAAATCAACTGTATTTTGCAGTATGTTTGTGTGAATAAATGTGGGAAAAATTGGAAATAGAATGGTGTGCACTTTTACACTTGAATTAAAATGTAGTATATTGTTGATTTTTCTTGCTACCTGTAGGTATTTAGACAGCGTGACCAATAAAGACAGCACCTTGCCACCAATTCCTCACCTTCATTCATTACTGAGTGATGACATCGGGCCTTATCCTGAAGTAGATATATTTAGACTCATCAGAACTTCTTATGAGGTAATTTTATGTACATATTAGCACGAAACACAAGGAGGAAAAAAATGCACACCAAGAAAATTACTTGTCAGATTCTACCCTCCTCTCCCCAGTCCTTTGTGTCCTCCAGATGTGTTGGAATTTCATGACCATTATTTAGTCTGGCTGGAAATTCTGAGACCTTTTCTGTATTACCAGCATATGAAGTTGGGAAAGCTGCTCAATGCATGAAGGGCAGGAATTATTTTGTGATTATATCTAGATAACCCATGACCTTTTAGATATATTTTCTTCCCTAAACAAGTAAATAGAATGACCACAAGCAGGCAAAAAAACCAGCGGGAGCAGAAGTAGCTTCTGTTGACTTCCGCATTGACTTTGCTTGTGGGAAGGTGTCAGGGAACATTGCGAGTCACAATTATGTACCTGCAACAACACTGCAGTGGCCACAACTTTGCAAATACAACTGGTGTAAAGATCCCTGAAATTTCAATTATGTGAGAATAATGGTCCCATATTTTTATGTATTTTTTTAAGTTAACAGATTTGAATGGTTTGATTTAAAAATTATTGCACTATAATGCACTCTTGGGACTAGTTGAAGGTTACAAACAGATGAACAGAGAGTTGTAGTATATAACTAAATTCCTTTTACCTAGATGAAATAGCTGTTGAAATTAATGGCATGTATTTCTGAGCATTGGATTACACTGTTAGTGATTGCAGGGTTTGTCTCAATTGACATATAAATGGAATAGAAGAGCAAACCCAATAAGGGTTATGATAATTTGAATGGAGGTCCACTTTCCATGGTATTTAAAAGGCACAATAGGACTGAGGAGCATAGCTCTGATCATTTTCTTAATGTATTTATATGGAATCCATGCATCAGTGGCCTTAAATGTGTAATATATAAATACTTAAATCAAAAAATCAATTGTGAATCAAAAGTTGTGAAACTTTTCTGTATATCTTCTTTCTTTCACATCTTATCTTTATGGAAATCATACCCAGAACAATAATATTAATTAATATTAGAGTGCATATTTATGTAGCTTTTTGTGCTCTCTTATGTATTCACTTAAAAGGAAGTAAAGATATGGATGGCTTAATACATTTATACATAGTATAACATGCATATATATGAATTAGCCAGGAGTAACAAAGTAATTGTAAGCTTTTGAAAGCTGGGTAATTGTAATTGTGATTGTAGAGTCATTCACTGAGATACTAGTCCCTTAAACCATGAAAATATCTGTTTCTGCTAGCCATAATAATTCACAATATCACATTATGAGATTTTACTCATGTCTGTGAATAATAATACTGTAATATACACTATATTTTCCTGTGATTGACTATATTTTATAAACAGACAAGCTATGTGGATAGTTTAATTTTAATTAATGTTGATTTTTAAGTGCCTTTTTTATATACTGTATGCACTTTGTTATTGATTATCGTATGCTGCCCAGGGTTACTTCTGATAAGATAGACGGCTCTATAAATTGCGTAAGTAGGTAGGTAATTGTCTTTACTTTTAGAAGATCTCATGGTGTGTCTCAAGTCCCATGGAATATAATAAGATATTCAGTTGTGTCCTAGGTATATAAATAATAAGTCTGCTATTCATCAGAAGTTTGGGTCCAAGAGATCCACTGCCTCACCTATACCTCTAGTAAAGTTCTATTCACTTGCAATAGAATCACTTGGCAAAACTGACTTCTTTTATTCTTGCTCTATTATTTTTCTATCTGAAGAGAAGGAGCAGACCAACCTATTTTCTGTGCTCTCTAGGATATCCATCTAGAATCTAAATGCTTTGAGGACTGAAATGTTTAAAATCCATTGACATTCTTTTTAATTAAAACTTCTTCTTAGGTACCTGTGTATCTACTCTTCTTAGTATTGCACCCAAAATTTCCCTTTTTTCTTCATAGGATTATTTTTCTGGTATTTTAACCTGATATAAAAAAGGAAAATGTAACCCCTGATTTTACATTTAATTATACCTTTAGGTATTTTATTTAGGCAATGTCTAAATGAAATTATATTTTAATGAATGCTGTATCTTAAATTTTGCAGGAAATATGAATTATAATATTTTTCCTTTTAGAAATTTGGCACCATTAGGGCAGACTTGATTGAACAAATGAGATTCAAACAAAGGTTGAAGGTCATTCAAACCTTAGAAGATACTACAAAACGAAATGTGGTAAGTTCTTGGGAGTTATTTTCTATTCTTTGAGTTTATATATTAAGATATGGACATGTGCTTAAAGTTTCTCTTTTTTATATTTTGAAAGGTACGAACCATAGTAACTGAAACTTCATTTACAATAGATGAGCTGGAAGAACTTTATGCCCTTTTCAAGGTAACTTTCAAATAGCTGTCTTTTAACTACTTCATTTAGTAACAGCACTCCAACTGTTTTTCACTAATTTCAACTTAATACAGTGGTACCTCACAAGACGAGTAACCCACAAGATGAGAAACTCGCAGGACAAGCAAAAATTGAATCAAAAAATATTCTGCTACACGAGCCGCAACTCACGAGATGAGGAAACTTCGTGCCAAACCTTGCGCATCATCAGTAAACGTGCTCTGTATTTCCTGTTCAGGCAACTCTGCGCGAGAGTTCTGCCGACTCTTACCTCATGCTTTACTCCATTGTTGCAAACAGCAACCCCGTGTGAGAGTCCTGCTAACGCAGCAAGCATGCACGCATGTTCTGCTGACTCTC
>JANHZU010000545.1:187575-209128 GCA_032468055.1 Acrochordus granulatus
GACCTGTCCAGTATGGTTGAACCTCTGGCAGAACTCTCATCTTCATTAGAGCACACAAGCCCCCCAACCACAGCAAGTGGTGCCTCACTGGGGGGACAGCTTATTTATATCATGCCACAAATACAATTTTGGGACAGGTTAATATTTTAGTGAAGTTGATGGGCTAGGCCACTCTTCCAATCATAAAATATTTGAGACAGAATCCATCAATGGGAACCAGAGGCTGGTTTATGGAAAACTGCTTTATCTATATCTATAGAGAAAAGCTCGCTCTAAAAGAATGGGAAGCTTTGTATTTTGAACAATTGTCAACCTCCTATCTATTTTATTTCTTAAATGTTTATCTTCTTTCATGTGGATTTATTATTTTCTCTTACAGGGTATATGGAGCCCTCAGAAAATTTCTAATCCTGATTATTTTGAAGATACTCATCCTTTTCAGATGACTACTATTGAGGCTATGGGTTTAGAACTCTGGTCAATGACATCTGATATATACTTTGATAACTTTATAATATGTTCAGACAAGGAAGTTGCTGATCAATGGGCAGCAGATGGCTGGGGTTTTAAAAAACTGATTGCAAGTGCCAATGAAGTAAGAATTTATTAAATTTTTATTTCAAACACATACAGTTGTTACAAAAAAACTGTCTTGAAATTCATAACATTTCAAAATTCCAATGAAATTTAATTTTTAATATAGTGTTTATAATTTTATTAATTATGCTCAATGTTTTGTATACATTTATTGATAATGATTTCCTAATTAATCATACTGATTGTCCTTGCATAAGAAATATTTAGAAATACATTGAATTTGATTCTACCAGCCTTAGAACCCTGCTTATATGCTTTATTTACTTTTACACAGTTAAGGCACTTAAAATGCTATTTGATTTCTGTAACATTGTAAACAAATTTACTGAGATTTGGGCAAGTTCTTGTCTTCGTGGCCATGTCTTTTGTCTAGCTTTGATTTATACTTATGCCCATGATATCAATACTCAGCACTTGAATGGAAGAGCAGTCTTAGTTACACCATGCCATTTAAGTTTCTTGTTATAGCTGTCTTTATCTAGCAGTCCAAATCTAGTAGATCAACTAATGTTGGAGATTTAGAGTGTTATATACCTTTGAAGAAAAAAAGTCTATGTGCTCGTTAAATAACTTCAGGAATTAATGATGAACATTTCTTGAATAGGTTTCTAATGCTAAAAAGTTAGATTAGAATGTGGTGAATGGCTTTTGTTTCCCTTGTCTTTTTGTCTCTTATTTATTTATGTACTTTGTTTCTTTGCTGCTCATTTCTGAAGGCTCTGAATGGTGAATAGTCAGATACTTTTTTTAGAAAAAGTCTAAACTCTCAGTAAAAATAAAGAAAACCACTGAATAAAAAAATAAAAACCTCAATATATTTATAAGGAATAAAACAAAATACAAAGTTTGACAGTGCAACCTAACATTCAAAACATGTTTTTCTCCTGGGATAGAAGGAAAAGCCAGGATTGAACTTGTTTCCAGGATCTCATGAGCGAAAAAGATTTTGTAGAGAGGTAGCTCCAAAACATCTGTTCACAAATAGATAGGACCTGGAGGGAGCTTCTCATTTAGGTTATAGTAACATAATGTGTCACTATAGTCTGAATGGGAAATAACCATGACATGTGATTATGGATTCCCAATCAAGGAATGGCTGCAATTGATACCCAAGATATAACTGTGCAATACAGTTGCCGCTTGTGAGTCCATGAGGACTCAGGTTATGGGCCACCTCTGAGCAGGGGATGTAACTCTTTTTAGAGCCACAGATAGTACTATTTTAGAATAATTTTACTTTAGATCCAAAGTCCCTCTGTTTGGAGGGTTTTGTCTGTTCCTCAACAATTTTGACAACTTCCAACCATTGGGGTAACATTTCTATTACTTGTTTGATGTAGAACTGATACATAACTGGGTATCAGTTGTACATATATAACCAACTCTATGCCAATGGATAACTTCTCCCAAACTCCTCCCATAAATTTCATAAGGGATGTTAATTACAGGCAGACTTTTCCTTTCAGTGTTATTTTTAAAGTTTCATTTTTATCATACTTCTGAAAAGAATGATAACATTTGGTCAAAGAATGTAGGAAGATGTAATAGAGAGGAATTAGTATAGAAAACAACATTGTATTATAAATTCTTGGATTATATCTGTTTGAGAACAAAACTTCATTTTAAATACTATTACCTCAGCTACTAAGGTTCTTGCTTCATGAAGCGAAATATTCTGTCCTTTTTCTAGATATGTGAGCCATCAATTTTTGTTCCTGATTTGAGATAGAACATGATTCAGATAGTGGTTTATGTTCAGAAGTTTCTTTCATATTGAACACTTTTGGTTGTAATTGTGCATGGATTAATCAATATTTTTGAGAAAAATGTACTGAAAATACTTTCCATGATGCCTGAGCTCTGTAAATATGTGCACCTCTTTTTCTTTTTTAGCCTGGTATGTTTAGTCAGTTGGTAACTGCTGCAGAAGAACGCCCATGGCTTTGGATTATTTATATCTTGACTTTAGCATTACCAGTAGGAATGGGTATATTGTTTTGCTGGCCATCCAAGGTAGGTTATCTTATTTTGTATTATAAAAAGAAGTAATTTGCTTGATCTATTCTTGATTAAGGTTATGTGTAGAAATATATAATAGTGGGAGAAAGAAGGAAGGGAAAATAGCAAGCATGACACATTCAAATTTGTTTTGTAATGTAAAAATATCTGAATGTAAAAATATCTGAATATCAGGCATAATTAATCCTTATATTTTAGAAAATGGATGATGGTGTAGACTACAAAAAAACTGATTTAGCTAAGCCAATTACAAAAGGAGAACTAGAACAAGAGATGTCAGAAAAGGATGAATTAAAAAAAACAAATGAAAATACTGATGAAGGAGGTAAGATATTTTGATAATATTTAAAATTATAATCCTGGAAAGTCATAGTTTATATTAGTTGCTGAACCACTTGAAACACATTCCAAGCTGGAAAACCATTTACTATTCCATACTTATTGTACATATTCTATATCATCTTTTAATTTACATTCTCAGTAAAACCTGTAATCTCAACATAGCTGGAAGCACTAGAAATATGTATATTGCCTATTCCATGCATTCCATCTGGAATATGTGTTTTGGCTTGTATATGAAACAATATGGAGTTGTTTTAGATATGGACCAAAGTATGTTTGTTCTAGGTAGAAGTATAAAAGAAATAAAAATAAAACTGACGTGTTCCTTGGCAGGAGGAAGCATAGCAAGAGGAAAACAGAAGGGTTAGCCCTATTCAGTTACTGTAATGTCGGGAATTCCTCAGCATCATAAAAGGAGGGAAGAGAATGGACATGCACTCAGTTTGCCCTATTCATCCTATAATAATATTTCACATTTCTCCAGGTTCCATTATGACCCAAACACAAAATGACAAAAAGTTTTAGGTTGCTCTTAAATGATTTGGCAGAACTTCTACAATAAAAAAGTGTATTTCATATTCAGAACACATCCAGTTTATCTCTCCTATTCATCCCAAGAAAGTATCTACTTGGGAAAATAATGTCTTTTTATCTTATGAAAGAATAATCTGTGAAACTAGGAATGCATAAGTGTCAGCTATACACATAAACTGGAACTTCTTTGAAGCTTTTGCCACAGCTTCTTTTCCATTAATTTGCTTTGCACTTGTTGTTTATTTCTTATAGACTCTTTGAATTGCTTCTCTAAAAATAAAAGACTCCATGCTTTTTGCTCAGCTGCTGAATACTATATGGTCACATCTATTTATTTCATAAAGATTCTATTTAAATTTTACATTCAAGTCTTAATATTTTATATTGTATCAGATAGAAAAAAAGAGCTTACTATTAAAGAAAAAAGAATATATATTTCCTACTTAAGTTCTAGAATGCATGTAGGAAATAAGACCCCTTAAAGATACCAGGTCAGCAAAATAATTGACACCAAAGACATGTGCTACTATGAAATTTTACATGGACTGTTAAGAAGAAATTTTGGCAAAACAGTATTGATTCCTGGCCATTGCCTGAACATGTCCTTGCAGTTTTCTTGGCAAGATTTTGGAAACTGTTTGCCATTGTCTTTTTCCTACTGCTTATAGTGACTGGATCAAGGTCACCCATATCCAGGTGGCTTTGTGCCTGAGGCATAACTAGAACTCACAGTCTCTTGGTTTCTAGCTTGGTGCCTAATCACTATGTCAAATTGGCTCTGAGGACTTATCCTAGAGTTACTTATTTATGAACCAATCTGTATGTCCTTGCTATATTTTTCAATTTTAGCCTGCTAAATTTAATAATTACTGACTGTCTATTAGAATATGAAGGGGAGGAAGATGGTGATTATGAAGAAGAAAATGATACTGCTGAAAGAAGTCAAGAAGAAGAGGAGAATAAATCTCACTCAGAAGAGGATGAGGTGAGGTTTTCTAGAATTACAGAAATGTAAATGTTTTAGCTTTGCCAATTTTCTCTTAGGTACAAATAAAATAAGGTAGAAAGCATAAATGTGCTAGATCTGGAAAAGCATCCCTCCTACTCCCATGCTGGATTTGGGATATGTCATGTATATTTAACCATCTCAAATTGTTTGTCTCAGGATCTGTATCATTACCATGTTCTAGTAATTTTACAATCATCATTTAAAAATAGCAGTTGGATTAGGGTGATGTCTTTGAGATATCTGTATGATTTCTGCCTTTGAAGAATCCTCTGTATAGCAGACACACGAAAGCAGATAACTTTTTTTGATGATTGCTTTTTTAAAGAAACAGAAAAAGAAAAAAACCCACAAGGATAGTTGCTACAAATACATACATAAAAGTGCTAAAAATTTAAAAAATAGACAAAAGAAAAGCAAAACTATTTAATATCAGTTATAGTTATAATTCTTTATATACTTAATGTAAATATTCAAACAATATATATTAATTTCTAATACAATTATCTAATTATCATTTTTAACCTACTGTGTTTTGTGTAAATGACTTCCATATTTCATTATACTTGTCCATATAAAATCTACATCTGTAGACAATCTGCTCATAGATGGCAAGCGCAGTCAGGTATTCAATCCATTGAGTGAATGGAGCCGTACATTTATCATTCCAATATTGCAATATCAGTTTTTTAGTCTTTAAAAATTGTAGCTTATGTCACACATTATCTTTTTTATAATTTACTACTTTCTACCAAAACTTGTTAAGGACAGGACACTGTGAAAACATGTCCTTTAAAGAAGTTCTATCTTATGCTGTCTTAGATAAGCCTTTTAATGGAGTCCAATAAATTCTGAATATTATTTTTGTCGTTTTAAGTCAGAATTTGAGATCCATTGACATTGTTGCTTTAAAAGTTAAGACGCTCTCCCATTATTTAGGAATTTCTAATTTTTTATTCCACTCATTTTTTAGCATCTGCATATCAAATTGATTTACTGAAAACAAATATCTATAGAAGTATTTAACCAGTTGTTTCAGTCTCTCAGCTGAAAATGCTGCTGGTCCAAACAATGTTGTTAATGAATGTTGTAACTGTAAATACTGCCATTGGACATGTGATATATCATTTTATCTTGTAATACAACATCTGTTATTAATTCATTTTTATCATCAATTGCTTCAAAGTCAATATCTTCCATCCAATTTTTCCATATCTTTAATTTTTCAAGTTGGGCTTCCCCATAAAGTAAATTTAGCATAGGAAAAAGTGTCAAATGTTTTTATTAGACATTATATTCCATAACTTTCTAACTGACATAATTGTTGTCAGAGATACTAGAGCTCTAGTGTATTTAGACTGTATATTAGGGTCTAAATACACTAATATGGGAAGAATGACATTCCATTCAAGTAAAATATATTGGATTCAGTACATATCCTATACATCAGTTTCCCACTTCTTTCTATAAGTGTAATAAAGGTACAAATTATAACTTGTACTCCTGCCAACCTAGCAGTTTGGAAGCATGTAAAAATGCAAGTAGATAAATAGGTACCCCTTCAGTGGGAATGGTAACAGCATTCTGTACACCTTGGCAAATAATCATGCCAACCAAATGACCGTGGAAGTGATTTCAGACAAAAGCTGGCTTCCTTGGGTGTGAACTGGAGATGAGCATTTCCCCCTAGAACCGGCCATGACTGGCAGGGGAAACCTTTACCTTCTTACAAGTTCTACTGTTTAAAAGAATTATAAGCAAGCAATATTTGTAAATGCAAAGGAATTCTTGTTTTTCTTAATATTCTAAGAAATAAAAACAATATTAAAAAGAAATATTTTCAAAAGCAAATTTAATTTTTAGTTGCAATCTAGATGGATAATAGTGAACCATATCTTATTTTGAAATTCTCATTCATATTTTTCTTCCCTCAGATGAGAGAAGCTGATGAGAGCACTGGGTCTGTTGATGCAAAATCAGTACGTAAACGAAGAGTACGAAAAGATTAACAAATTTCCAGCTAGTATTGTTTCTAGTTACAGAATCCAGTCATACTATTTTGACACTGGCATAAGCGTGCAGATCAGAGTCTTAAAGACTGAACTCAATGTTGATTTAAGTCCAAGTTTCCAGAACAATATTGTCAGGGTTTTCATTTTATTTTTGAAGAAACATTCCTACTTGTTTCTGGTTCTTCATATTTTTTAAAAAATGGTGATAGGCCTGATTTACTATAAATATCCTTTGAAGTTATTTCAGTAATATTGTTTGGAAATAATTTTGGCTTAAACACATCCTTTTAAACTCTAAAATGATTTTTTTCTCTAGCTCTAGCAGAGATATGTTGTTTTTAAATCTTAGATTAAAAGGTAAACAGTTAAAAAAACTCAAAAGATGATAGAATCATTTTGACAATTTGAGCTGAATCAGTAACTGATTTGATTACATTTTTTGTTGATTATTTGCTATTTGATTACATTTTTAAAAATGTAATATTTATGTTTTCTTGTGTATATTTGATGTTTGTTATAGTTGCTGTTTTTGTTTTATGGTGTACTACATTGTCATTTTAAACACTAAGCAGCATGTTTTACCATTTAAATGGAAAAGCACTAACTGTATTTACACAAATGGTGTACAGGAAATTTTTCATGGTTTTATAGTTTTATGTTTCAAGCCAGATTGGCATAATCCATGTACAAATATACTTCCTAAGTGTATATTGACTCATAAATAAAAATCTTTAATATAACCTGTTGTTTAAATTGAAACTTATTAATGTATTATTGGAATCACATTTTAAAAATTAAATTACTTGTAATAATATTAGCATTTAGTTTCTGTTCTATATTTAGTAAAATAGTCAACATTCAGTGTGTATTGTACTGCAAAATGAAAAATTGCTAGAATAGCATTAGGGCTTCTTGAAATTAACTGCACTTCTGCAGAACTTTCACTTCTGAATAATCTTCAGCAAATGAAACAAACAACAATTTCTTATCTCTGGGCGCACGTTAGCACTTTTTTTTTTGTTAAAAAGTGTTGTTACAAGCTTCTTTATTGTAGAACAGGATCATTTTATATGGAATCTTAAGTGAAGGTGCCAGCCCCGGTCATGTAATCACAATTTTGGACATTCACTGCTGGCTTCCGGCAAGCAAAGTCAATGGGGGAGCTTTCCGAGGTTGGAAGTTACAATCACATGAAATCCTTGCTTAATGATCCATAAAATCCACATTTAACAATGGCAGTCAGGATTTCTAGTATTGCCATTGCTAAGCAATGATGTCACATTTACAGCCGCATCACTTAGCCATAGAAATTCCAGTCCCAATTGTCATTTGTAACCCAAGGACTACCTGTAAGAATATTCTAAGTTGAAATGGGAATTCAGCTTTCAAAATTTGTATCATACCAGCATGAATCATTTTTCAGAATTGTTGAACTTTAGAGCATTGCTACAAATATGAAAAAAAGATTCAACCCACTTATTATCTTTCCAGCAATTATTTAAAAATAAAGTATCCATTTTACCAATCAAAATGAGGACAGTATATCAATGTTAAAATATACAGTTTTTCTCTGGATATAATGTTTGGAGTAAATTTAATGTTCTTTCATTGACATTCCTGTTGTTACATAATTTATTCTAATTCTGCATCTATTTAATCATACTGTCTTCAAACTGCTTAGATTCTGAGTCTTAACTTCAGCAGTCGATGTACGTACTGTCAGTTGAGGTATGTTGATTTTGGATGTTTGGATACAAACATATACTATTATATGCTGTCCTGTTGCTTGAAGGTCCAAATATTTGAAGTGAGTATTAGACAATGTGAGACAGGATATATAGATTTGAAAAAAAAATACAGGTAGTTTTCCACTTATAACCACAATTGGGCTGGCAATCTTGGTCAATGAGTGTAGTTGTTAAGCAGACACCATGTGACCACTTTGTTCAACCACTGCAATCCTGGCTCTCCCAGTTACAGTCATTAAGTGGAGTGCTACTACACACAGACAGCCCAAGCCCTCTCCCTGTCCACAGTTTTAGAGAAACTATGGAGCTTGTTGGCCTTTTTATAAGACTTAAGGTCCATTCCTCCAACACACCAAGGGATTTCCCTTCTGGAGGGGAAATCCCTTGGTATGCTGAAGGAAATTATGTCAAAACTGGTAAAAATGCTAGCAAATGCCAATGTTCTGAAAGGTTCAGAATACTGGCATTTGTCAGCATTTTCCATTCCAGAAGGGTAGAGATGGAGTTGAAAGGCACAGTACCTCATGTTCACTAGTATTTTTGCCAGATTTGAGGTCCATTCCTCCAGTACATGGATTTCTGTTCCCTGCATGGAGGAAAGGGGAAATCCTTAAGCACACTGAGGGAATGGACCTCAAATCCAATGTCCCCTCTGCTTGTAAATTTCCCAGCTTCCCCACTGATTTTTCTGGGGAAACCAGCAAAGATTGAAAATAGCAATTATATGATCACAGGGCACTTGGCAGCTGGTCATAAATGCGAACAGGTTGCCAAGTGCCTGAAATGCACTGATGTGACTGAGGGAAGTGTCACAATGTATTACAATGGCAAGTAGTGTTTAGATAAAATATTAAGGAAAATGGTTGGAGAAATGTTAGTATATACATATGCTGGAAGAAAGATAGATGGTAGTATTTGGCCTATTGCAAGAAGCAAATGTTGAAAGTTTTGAAAAAAAAGTGAAATTAGGTGTTTTCTGTGCCTTTGAAAAACTTTTACAGGAAAGCAAGAGAATATTGTGAAGAGAATCAAAAGTAAATTGAATGCAGTGGGGATTAAAGCTATGTGGAGAATAAAATGGAGTTAAATGTGAATGAATGAATGTGGGTTGAATGTGAGTGAGAAAAGGAAAGGATTGCAGTTGGATGAGATTTTGAAAAAGAGGTGAGTTTTAAAGAAGACAGTGCATGAAGTGTATAACACATGGATGTGGTAGTACCATGGTTAGAAAGATATGGAGAGGTATCATGAATAGCGTTGATATAAACTAGATTTACTCTATTTCCTTTTCCTTCTCATTTCTTCTATAATTTTGGCTTATTATTTCTTAATCCATATCTGCAATTTGCCTAACACTGTTTACATGAAAAGGAATCAGTATGATGGATATATGTAAAGGAAGCTTCATCATCCATAATGAAGCTTCAGTAACTGGATGCTTCTACAATATATCAGTTTATGGCCATTATCTGAATAAGAGAGATTCTTTGGCTATCTCAATCACCAAGAAACATTAGCCTGTAACTGGGTAAGACACATTTAGTTTACTCTTTATATATTTGTAGTGAAAATGTGGCAACTGAATTCTGTGTAAATTTGCATATATATGAAAGTATTTTTCATAAATGCTATATAGTATTTTGACAATAGGCTTTCATTAAGTTCTCTTTCAAAACACAGTTAAAATGTCTTTCATAAAAATTAGGTGTTAACGCCACTTATAAGGGTTTGTTTTTCAAGTAACATGATAAATATAGAACATAAAAGATGTAAAACAGACCAAATACACTCAAAAAGTATTTATTTAGTGTAAGTTCTGAGATAATATTACGTGTGAACATAAGCTCAAGTAGTGGATTTGTTCATAGTAACAATCACATCTAAGACACACTCAATATCACATTCACAATCCTCTTCAGATGGCATCTTCTCACACTGTTAGCTGTTTGAGTTAGTCTGAAACTGGGCAGAAACAATTCCTATGAGCAAATGGATGCTTGTCAAATTATTGTTGTTCTGTCATTAGTGCCATTACAGTTGCGAAAACCAGTGAAGTCCAGATTGCAGACTTCTCATCCTCAGTTCTAAATAATCCATGTCTCTGCTAAGTTATTGACTGTCTCTTTAAGTTCAGGTCTCTTGATCATATAGTCCTATGACTAGATAATTCCTAGATTGTTCTTATTAACTCATAGCTATTCACAAGCAGTTTCCCTTGTCTACTCACTTCCACTTTTCTCAAATATATAAAAATGTTATAGAAGGATAAGAAATCCCTATGCATTTCACCAAGGTCAGATTGCACTTAATCACCAATTCTGTCCCTGTAGTCCAAATGTTTTTGAATCTGAAATGTTGCACTGGCATCACACCCATAGAGGGAAAGGGAACAGAAAACTGCTAGTTGAACAAGTATTTGACTTAACTACAAGGTCAGAGGAAATGGGGAAAGTGAAATTAAGTTTCCTCATAGAATTATGTGAAAAAAATATTCTAGAATACTTTAGTGGGATTCTCAGGGGACAAAAAGCATTAAGTATGGACTTAGTTCATTAAAAGACACGTCCTATCTGTTGGGATAAAAGGAACTGAGAGAAACAAAAGCAGTTCTAATCCACTGCTTTAATGGCTCTGTGTGAATACAAGAATTTTTCCTTCTAAGGCGTGAAAGCTCTTGACCTTAGGTTATATCTAATGATCCTTCTGGGGGACGCCCCTCCTTCGCTTGATCATGTGCAATGACTCAAGGTTGATCCCCCTCTGCACACATGGTTTAGTCCTTGTTTCCCCCCATGATCTCCTTCAGGTCTATTATACAAGTACAGATTATGACAATCCTCCTGTTTTGAACCCTTGGCAGTTGTCACTTTTGTCCTCCCAAAAAACAGAACTATTTACCTGAAACAATAGATTGTTGCTCAGGACAGAAATCGGATCATCCTTAAACTACTATTAAGGAAACTGGCAAAAAAATCCCAAACATTAGAACCCAATCAAATTAGAACCATTTCTCTTCCATATTTCTTCCTAAAAACCTATTTTTGTTTCTTCTAAGTCCATTGGGACTGCAACTCTCATTCTTAGCAATATTAACACAGTAAAGTGACATCAGACTGCAAAAATAATTATTCCGTACAGCTTGCATTTAATGAAAATTATGTAATTTCGCAACACCATTATTTTATATATTCACAGGTATGTCATTTGCATATATCTGCATCTAATTAAATTGCTTGTTGATTCTAGAAAAGTAAGCCTTACTACATTTAACTGATTGAATTGTATCAGATGGAAGACATTTGGTACCTCTGTGAAACAGCTATTATTTTTGTAGAGAGATGTGTGTCATGCTTAAAAAACTTAAACTTGATTCTATTACTGAAAGGAAAAACATCTGTGGGGAATAAAATGTGGTTATAATAGGAATTATGCAATAAAAGTATACCTATGACTAGTGAAAATTCATCAATATATCTATTAACTGTTTACAAGATTTCTCCTAAGCTTGTATCATCACAACTGATAAACATTTCCATGCAACTGTTTTGTAAGCAGATATATTTAAATCTATTGCTGCACTACAATGGCCGACTAAGTAAAAAGAACTTAAAAACATTTTTTAAATTATAATTTATTAATTTGGGAGAGTGGTATGCCAAGATTTGGAGTGTTCTTTTCTTCTTTACAATTTTGGAAGCAATCAATACATTATATTACTACATTCTCATTTTAAAGAATTACCCTCTATCATCCAGCAAGCTAAACTATTTATCTGAAGAATTAGCATAGATTTTCCTGAAGAAGGATGCAGAAGGAGAATGTTCATCTTTTTTGAAGACAAAGATAAGTCATGCAAATAACTCATTACAAATAAGTATTTTCACACCACTCTCTACAACAGTGTATTATGTTGCTAGCAAATAGTAATACTGTAAAAACCATGATAGTTAAAGTACTTGGCCATATATGACATTAACCATAAAAGCGGAATTTTCAAAAGCATTTGTATTCAGACTATGCTAGTAATAGATTTTCTTTATGCTATCTTATTGAAAGCTGACATTAGACATATTGTCCAATTCATTAAAATATCTATAACTACCATTTAATCTTCAGATCTTCAATGATGATACTAGAGTATTATCTAGCCTTATGCAATGTAAAATTAAACAAAAGCAGCAGCAATACAATAGTATAGTTTGGTCACCAGCGCCTTACTTTCGTTTGCTTTTTGTGTCAGTAGTCTGAAAAACACTAGAGGCAGACATGAGATTTTCTATATATTGTCCAAGAACTTGATTTTCTGATTTCAATTTCAAATTTTCTTCTTTAACAGCATCTACTCTTGCAGACAGATCTGTAAAGACATGTACAGGTCTTTAGCAGCCAACTTTTAGGCAAAAACATTTTTTAAAAACTTATTTGCAAAAGTACTTGAAACTCATTAAAAAGATAAAGGCAATTATATAATGAGATTAACCCAGTGGCTCCAATACATGTCAATACATAGTTTAAAAATCACAAATTTAATCTGGTACCAGGAAGCACACTCCAAAGTCAGGATGACAAAATCAAAAACATCCTATGACCTCTGTCACTTCTAAAGAATTTCACATCAGGAGGGCACATTTGTTTAGAAAAAGGTGATGTTCACAATACTCTAGTTCACAATTAATTAGTGTGTAAATGTTGGACAGAAATCTTGCACTGAACCCATAAATAGATCAGAGGCTACTGTAATTTTCCATGTCGGGTTGGAAGGGACCTTGGAAGTCTTCTAATCCAACCTTCCTTCAGGAATCCCCAAAACATCCAGGACAACAATGGGGTGTTCTATATTCCAAGTCCTTAAGCTGGCTATTTTTGTAGCAATCTAAATTACTTACTTACAGTGGAAAGAACTGATAGACATATTTAAATATATCCCATTGCCTATAGTTTCCTTAAAAAGCACTGTTGTTAGTTTTATCCTTTGGAGTATAATTTAGTCTTAATATTAGTCTATTAGCATATCCTATAAATTAAAGGGAAATATATATACAGAGTCTGTTTCTCTATAAATAACATTGTATCTTTAAAATAATTTGGCATGAAGTTAGACATTTAAGACACTAACCTTCAAGTGTGTGCTGCAGTTCCAAAACCTGATTAATAAGTCGTGTTTTTTCTTCTAATTCTACTTGATTTTCCGTTTCAACAGCTATTAAGAAACATATAATCTTTAAAACCGCTAAATATTACAATACACATAAAAACAAAAATAGTAGTAAAAGTGCATTCTACCGTCCATATCCGCATTCATCATTGCTAAACAGATCCTTTCCGTGCTTGATTTCTTCCAAGATATGTTCTGTTTGAAGGACAAAACAATATCAACAGTATGCACATACACAAAATTGCTGTTTTCTGACTTAACATTACCAAAACTTCAAAATGCAAGACTCAGCAGCCATAAAGAATGTGTCAATGGAAACATGATTCAGTAGTTATGAATACTGGCTTATTAATAGATAAAAAAACAAACTGACACATTAGTAGATATTTAAAATCACTGCTTACTTTTCTGTTCCAAAAAAGTGCTAGAATTTTGCACGTTTTAATTACCCATTTACGACTTTCTTTCTTCAACATTTTTGGAACGTGCATAATATTCTTACACTTTAAACAATTCTTCAGACAAGGACTGTATTACCGCACCCAAAAGAAGCACATCCCAGTATTAAAACTAGAGTTCGCTGGACGTCTCGACTAACTGCAAGCATATTTTAGAATAATGTTAATTGATGCTCTGTAACCTGCATTCACGTTGCACACTTAACGTTACAGCGCAACAATACGTTTGTATTCTTAACATTTGCCATGGGCTGAATACAGTTGCGCGCTCAAGACTGGGTTCCCTGTTACCAGAGAGGGAGGGAAGGGGAGCCGGATGCTTTCTCCGACACGGGAAGGCACCGAAAACAGATCCCAACCGCCGAAGCCGGATTCTTCGCATTTCTGCCGCAAGGCGCTATTCGGAAAAATGCCGTACGCCCTTTCCTTGGGAAGCAGATACTGGCCGGAAGAGACCTCCTCCTCCTCCTCCTCCTCCTCGTCGCCCGCCGTCCACACGCGCCGGTCAGCTCCCCTCCCATCGCCCCGTCCCGCCCCACCCGCCCCGCGCCGCTCCCGAAAGGCTCCCCAGGGAAGAAGCGCCGCTCGACCCGCCGCTCTTCCGAGGTCGCCGCCTGCCAAGAGGCGCTCGCCTACGGCACTCACCGCCCGCGCAGGCTGCCCCGGCACGCCGACCCCAGCCGAGTTCAAAACTGCGCCTGCGCGATCTTCTCCGCGGCCAACTAGTGGCGCACGCGCCTTGTCCGATGAAAACAACGAGGAGGGGCGAAGTCGGGGGAAAGGAGGGCCGGAGGCGAGGAGATGCTCGCAGTCACCAATCACGGCAAAGAAGAGGCGACGGTGTTTCTCGGTTCAGCCAATGAGCCGCGGGGGGCGCCGTCGGACGCTGCCTCGTCGGGTCGGCTTGTTGCTGCGGGTGGAACGGGAAGCGCCGGCGCTTGTTCAGATCCGGCCCGCGGTTTCGCAGGGGAGGGGCCCTGTCGCTTTTCTTAAGGAGCCCGCGCGTTGCCGATGCTGGTACGTGTCCCACGCCAGGAAACAGGGCTTTGGTTGTCTCGCGGGTTTGGGAGGGGCAGGAGGTGGCACTCGCGGACTTGGGAGTTGTACGGGTGAAATTAGGCAAACCTCCCGCAGCTTCCTGATATTTTAATTCTTCTGGCGCTTCTTATTGGGTCGCACACCTGTAGTAAGAGCTCCTGATGAGCTGCTCTGAGCTGGCCCAGGCCCCCGCCAGCCTGGCTTTGGTGCAAATGCCGTGCGAAAACGTAAATCGTGGGTAGTTCAGAAATGCCTGGTGGGAAGGAGAAGAAAGGCTTGTGTACAGAGCTTTGTGAGGAAAAATCCAGTCCAGATGCCTGTTTTTAAACTTTGTTGCGATGCAATTACCCTGGACGAGTGAGAGTCTTCACAGACAGCCTCAAACGTGGTGCAGTGGCAGCTGAAAGAAAATGACACAGTGGAGGAGCGAAGAGAAGGAGAGGCAAGCCCGTGGGGGGAGATGGATTTTGAATGATTTACCGCGCCCTGCTTTTGAAGAAAGTGTTGTCTTTTCATTATGCCCTGACTTTGCCCAATAAAATTATGGTGCTATTTTTACGCTGCATACTGTCTGTCAACCCAGAGTTTTCAGACTAAGTTGTAAGAATGCAAAATGAGGATTTTAATTTAATTTCAGAGCTGCATCCCTGGAAGTTGGCTAAAGGGTTTGGATTGAAATAATAGCTATTTGGAGCTAATAACTAGCTACAGGTATTTGCAATACTCTTTTTTACATGATCTCTGCTGCTTATTGTCCAGTGAAGTCCATCTTTGGGTCCTGTCAGTTTAAGCAGTGATTTGACTGACTTTCTCAGTTGCTGATTTCAATTTGAAACTTATTCCAGGTAGATATCAGATACCTCACCTCTTTAAAAGCTCTCGACAGAGCCATGCTTTTTTTTAAGCATGGCGTGTCCAACTCGAGGGGGCAATGCTCATCTGTTTCATAGTCGAAAAGCCAGCATTGTCCGAAGATGCTTCCTTGATCATGTGGCCAGCATGACCATACACCATGGTGCACCGAATAATGTTACCTTCCCACCAATTTAGGCGATATCTATTTATTTACTTGCATTTTGCCTGCTTTTGAACTGCTAGGTTGGCAGGAGCCGGGGCGAATGACAGGAGCTCACCTGCCTGGGTCTTGAACTTGGGCTGCTGACCTTCCAGCCAGCAAGCACAGCATCTTAACTGCTAGGCCACCACACTCCCTTTTACTAATATTTAAATTTTACACTTTTGATGAATTTTACATTAAAGAAACGTAGATTAAAATGGATGTGTTTTAATATAAACTATCCTGAGCCATTTAATAAATGATAATGATAGACAAATAATAAAAATATAATAAATGCATAATTCTGGGTAAAAATAATGTGCAGACAATATAAAATGATGCTATGTATGTTACCTAGAATTATACTTAAGAATAAAGCCACTATGATTCCCTCAATTTGGCACATGTTTACAAATGAATATACTGTACATTGTTATTAACATATGTGTTCAGTATTTATGTTGTTGCATTTATGGTTCCTGCTTTTCTAGCAGAGGAACCAAAATTTGTAGCTCAGTTGTCACCTGATACCCAGGACCCATAGCATCAGTTACAGTCCTTGTAGTCCTAGGCAATAGCCAATCCATTATGAAAATTTGTCTTCTAGTGTTCACCATTTAGAATAGGTACTTGGAATATTTTTGGTTCACTTCTCTTGGTTAAGGCCTGTCTGGCTTGGGAAATCCTGCCAATATACAAGTATATGATACAACCAGCATAGTTCTTCATTTCATGAGGATCTTAAGCCCTACCAGAATAAAATGGCATCCTATGGCAGAAGACAAGGTGGCATTCCATAACTGTGTGGATAACTAAAATGGCAAGGAAATGAAGATAATAGGTTTAATTATGAATGAATATGTCAAAAAGTGTAAATTGGTATCATCTAGATGAGGTGGTTCCAACCTGTGGCCGAACAAATTCCTAAACTTTTAACATTGTTATGTGATTTTTAGCTGTATTTATATAAATTAATTATATATTTTACATGAAGCCCAAAACAATTCCTCTTCATTCATTGGGCCCAGGCAAGCCAAAACATTGGACATCAATGATCTAGATTTTTATCAGTAGATAAGAAAATAGGAAAGCATTAGGTTAGTGATAGCTGAATTGCATGCTCCAGGACTTGTGATAATAGAAGAATGAGATATGAATCTTGGGGAAATGAATGTGATCTAGGAGAATGTATTATTCTACCAAATTATATGGATGAGTGGGTTAGACAATAGAGAACACAGTAAGTGAGGACATCATTCAAAGGCCTATGTCACAATAATACCTGATTTTTAAAAAATGTTATGAATACATACATTAAATATGAATTTATTTATACATATCATGGCAAGTAAATATAAATCTAAAGATGTGACTGATGTGATTATTTTTGATGAAAGATTGAGGTGATTAATGAAGGATGAAAATGATGTAAAATTCTGATTGTGGGACAAACCACTGATATTGTCAAGAATGGATCTTGATGGAAAATGGGCATGGGGAGAAAAGTAAATGTGAAAGTAAAATTACTATAAGAAAAGAAAATTCTAACCCTGTATGAAAAGCATTTGTAATACAAATGAAAAAATATGAGCAAATTTTGATAAGTGCAATATGGCTTTATTTTCCATGAATATTAGATAGATTATATGTTTTGTGTCCTGGCTTTCTTAGTGCCCCTTCTGGAGCCAGACACAGTTCCTTGATGCACACAGAGTTATTTATTTCTGCAAATCTTGACAGCAAGGCAGAGTAAAAGGCAAAGCAGGGAAGCAGCATATAATCACACATAAGAAATTAGTTGGGCAAAGGTGAATTCCAAGTCAAGAAGTCCAAAGTCAAGCCTAAGGTATACAATGCCAAACTGAGGGAGCGATGAAATCTTAGTCAGTTAAGAAACTAGATTTGTAAATAACTGCATTCCAAGCAAGAGTCACGTACACAAAACCAAATGCCTAAGTTGCTGGTAGCAATTGAGGACTGTTTCTATGAGGCTTACATTTTCTCCCTGCTGAGCGTGCACAACTGTTACCAATCTTTCCTTAAGCTTTGCTGGTTAGTTAAAGCATCTTGCTGCTTACTTGTGAATTGCACACTTTGGCAAAGTGCAAAGATCCCTGGAGGAATTGCCTCAAGATCCAAGTGAATGCCAGAAGCAATCTGTGTTGTGGCTGAATCCAACTCCAAGGGCATGGCAATATGTTGCAACATATTATCTGAACATTGATGTATCAGAGATCAAATAAAGGTAGTCCTTGACTTACAACCATTCATCCAACGACCATTTGAAATTATACAGTACTGAAGAAATAGTAGTTCTGACTTTGCCTTGGAGTTCTGGCCATTCCAGCTTCCTCGTAGTCATGTGATCACAATTTGGGCACTTAGCTACTGGCTCCCACTCCCACAACCAGTTCATGTGATTACCAGTTTGTGTGATTACCACTTCCTTGCTGGCCTCCCCAGAAAGTCAAGGGGAAATTGGCAGGGAAGGTCACAAGTCACTGGCATAAGTCCCCGCACCCATGCACTCTCCCTCAGCTCCTCTGTGCTTCTGCCACACTGACCATTCATGCACCCTCACTGCACTTCTCTCCCACTTCACACACCCTCATTTGTTCAAAAATAACCTTCAGTTTGTCCAGTGTTAGAATGTTTTGCTTCATTCTCTAATTGTAAGTATAATGTATGTGTTTGTCTCCTTTAATTAAAATTGTTAGTTCCCTCTTAGTTCCCTCCTTTCTGGTATCCAGTTTTTAAAATCATCTTCTCCATAGCCTGTTCATGCATGACCTTTCGGTCATGAAGTTTCCGGAAGCTCTGCATGAATTTGGAAGCCTTCCAAAACCCCGTGTGAACAGGCTCCATTCCCACAGGGCTTCCAAAGGCTTCCAAAGTCATGTGGAGCTTCTGCAGGCTTTCAAAGAATGGAGCTCATTCACATGGGACTTTGGAAGGCTTTTGAAGTCATGTGTGAACAGGCTCTGGAAAGAAGACATCTTTGGGAATGCTGGTCAACTCATGTTGTTCCTCGAGGCTCACACTCCTTGGAGAATGTGGTGAGGTAGCATTTCTGAGTGGGCATAGAGGCTGGGGCAGGGGCAGCTGGCTGAGACTGCTGAAAGCCCCAGACATCTACTTCAGGCCCAGCCTTGGCACTGTTGAGTGTCACTGTACAGGGTGGCCTAGATTGGGGGAAGATTAGCAGGTGGAGGAACTCCAGCATCCCCACAGTCATAAGGGCAGCATGCTGCCAAGTAGCCAAATTTTGATCATGTGACCACACGGGCTCTACGATGAGTGTAACATCGGGCATGAGTCATAACTCCCTTTTTCAGCATTACTATAATTTCAAATGGTTGCTGAATGTACGGTTCTTAAGCAAGGTCTGTTTTCTGTCTGATTTACCTGGGAGGGTTGATATCCAGTGATAAAAGTTGAATATATTTTGATTTATAGAACTATTCAGCTTTATATTTTTCAATTTATCCTCCAGACTGTATAATAACTTATAAAAAGGGGAGAAAACTGGTTATTAATAGCTTCTGAATCTAACAGAGTCTGCCCATTATCAGTAACTACAGTTAGTCCTTGACTTACAGCTACAGTTGGGACCAGAATTTCCATTATTAGGTGATGCAATTGTAAAACATGATGTCACATTATCGTATCACTTAGCAGCAACAATCCTGGTATTCCCTGTTCCTGTCATTAAGCCAAATTCCACAAATTGTTAGCAAGGCACCCACCCCAACCCAAGCCATTCCACGCTTGATCCTTCCCACCCTGAGCCTCAATAGAGCAAGGGACTGCCTTTTCAACTCCCCCGGGCCCTTTCCCCCTATCTCTGCCTTTTTGGGCACCCTCATCCTGCCTTGCAGGGCAGCAAGCAGCTCCAGAACGTCAGGATTCTGATGACAGTGCATCGGATTTGTCATCATTTATACTAATAGTACTGTTTGATAGATCTTTATCTCACCTTTGAGAGAATATTTTTATAAAACAGCTTAAAAAACAGTATATTTAAATTAAAACATAACTATGTAAAACATAAAGTTAAATACTCTATTACAGTTAAATTAAATAGCAACAGATGGTAAATCTGTTTAGCAATAAAATGGCACTCAACTCTATAGACAGAGATCACAAAAACAGCTACAACCCAAGTGCATTATAAAATTACAAAGAGCAGCAAACTAATGAGTTCCTAATAGGCTCGAACCAATACCTGTAGGATCCCACTTGAAAGAAAATTCCACCAGTGCGGATCACACCTGTCTTTTGTGCTTACAGCTACAGCCAGGGGTTAAAAGTGGATCTCAGTGTACAGGCAAACTGATTTAGCTAAGGACAGTCCTGCAAATTCTCAGACTGTTTAGGGTGTTAGAAATTGGCACCAAGAAGTACAGTACTTACATGTAGATTGGACAGTTCCCCTGGCAGCCATGTAACTAATGTAAACATTGCATGTTCTGCCACTAATTAAAACAAACAATCTGGTGTTTCTCTTAGTTCTCTGTTCCTTTTATCTGCGACCTATATTGTCAGCTTAGCAAGGTAGTCCAGAGAAACAGCCCATCCAGAAATCATAGCTCTAACTTTATTGCAAGGTTATGTTACTAGAATCTTACAAGTCTAAACTATGTATCTCCTCTTTCACCTTCACAATCCAAGAAACTTCTGAGACGGTTGCCACACTCCCGTTCCTTTTGCGGACTCAGCTGCCTCTTACCTGACTTTATCTAGTCTGTGGCTCTTTCTGCTGTCTCCCAAATTATTCCCACATACCATTACATCCATTCTGTAAATTCTGAAGTATTTTTGAAATCCAGAATATTTCATATTTACATGACAGGGATCCACTTTTAAAAAAGAACAGAAAAGGAATATAAAAATTGCTTTTTTGCTTTAAGCAGTCACAGATAAAACATGCAGTACTGGAAATAAGACGTGTCCACAGAAGGAAAGTAATTTGCATTTGCATACCTGACATCGCTCGGAATGGAAAACTGGGAGGGAAATCCACCCACTGGGGGCTGAGGTCACTGAGATCAGGAGAATACCAGCTATTACTAAAGCCAAAGTGGATGAAGGAGTCAAAATCCAAAAAGGGATTTTTTTAATCCGCTCTCATTTCCAGCTGGTTTATACATGGGAGACAGCAGCTGAAGTCTACAGTGCAGAAGAGCCTGAGATGCTTGAATGCCAACTGTGTAATGATATGGTGGGGGAGAAAAGCTTGTCTACCTGTTCACTATAGGAACCTTTCTGCTGAAGTCAGAAAGTGTATGTATGCCTACAATTAGTGTAAGAGCAATGACATTAATTGGTCTGCTCTAAAATATGGAATGCACAGTACTGTACTTGCTTGGCCACCTTTTCTCTTGCTTTGTTCTTGACTCTTGTGTATTTAAGTTGTTCCAGCAGCCAAGCTAGATTTACTTTTCCCCAGTGCATTAACTGTTAGGGGAAAAAAGTTGATGCTGACATCCATGTGTATATATGTTGGTTTATGCTTTAAAGGTAAAGGTAAAGGAGACCCTGCCAGTCGTGACCGACTCTAGGGTGCGGTGCTCATCCCCGTTTCCAA
>JANHZU010000547.1:0-12932 GCA_032468055.1 Acrochordus granulatus
TGAGGGGGGGAGGAAGGAAGAGGGAGGGAGAAAGAGGGAGGGAGGGAGGGAGGAAGGAAGGAAGGAAGCAAGGAAAGGAGGGGAGGAGGGAGGGCCAAACACTGCAGCTGAAAAGAACAGCTGCTTCGGAGGTTACCTACTCTCTGGGAAGCAAGGGCAGGGCTGTGGAGAGCCTGCTAATGGGAGTTTCTCCTACCCCTCCCACTGACCACACGAGACTCTTCCACCACTCCTGCTCTTCAGGAGCAGCTGGGCAGGGCAGAGGCTCAACTGGGGATGCTGCAATGAATGTCCACTGTTGGCCTGCTGCCCCACCACCTGCGTTTCCTTGTGTCCACAGCAGCCAGCTCAGCACCCCGGACCAGAAGTCCCCTGCTGGTCTATCTCTTGCTGCAGGCACTTTGTGGCAGCCTCGTTCCTCTCGGGCAGTCCGCTGTCTGCTAGCCTTGTACCTGCCAGAATCCTCACACAGGCCAGATAGCGACAGCCAAAGGACTGGATGTGCCCCACAACCAGAAAATACCCAAGTCTATTATACTACTTAGCTCTGAAATGTCTTTAAAAAATGGATAAATGATCCTCCTTTTCACTGAACACCAGTATTCTCTTTCACTGAAAACATAGCGTAATACAATAACATGGTGCCACCTGGTGGTTTTTGTAACTGAAAATATCACATAGGATATACACTGCATAAAAAGAGAGAAATGTCCCTTTTTTGGGGTGGGGAGGGAGACAGTCATGTAAAACTTTATGCACAAGGGCATGACCTAACGTACTATCCTAACGAGAAATATAAGATGGAGGACAAGAGCAGAGACTACGTTCCTAGCAACATCCTCCAGAGTGACATTCAAATCTCTGTGGATGGACACTCCATAATGCAGAGGCTGCTACCGAGAAAGCCCATCTTCTTGCCCCGCCAGCCAACACTCTTTTGCTGACAGGATCTGCAGCATGCCCAGTTTATTAGATCATGTTGGAAGGATAGAAACTTTCAGAAAAAAGTGGCCCCTCAGGTAACCCAGTCCTAAGCCATTTATTACAGATAACCACCAACACCTTGTACTGCACCCAGAAATGCAGCTCACCCAGAAATGCTGTTATATGTACCACATATCTGGCACCACTTACTGCTTACACAGCTGCATTCTCCACTAATTGAAGTGTCCAAATGTTCCTCAAGAGCAGCCCCATGTACAGAGTGTTGCAGTAGTCTAAACAAGTGGTTATAAGAATGTGAGTCACTGTGAGCAGACCTCCCACTCCAAGAATAGCTGCAACTGGCACACCATCTGAAGGTATGTGAAGGCTTTCCTGGCCACGGCTGCCATCTGCTCTTTAAGCAGGAGCTGTGAGTCTAGGAGGACCCCAGACTGCACATTGGATCAATCTGGGGTAGTGCAACCTCATCCAGAATTAAAGAATCCAGAACAACTAAACTTCACTTGCCTAAAGTGGAGGACTCAGTTCCTGCAGCATTTGATTCTGCAACTCAGCAGCAACAGTGATGGCAATGGCAGCCACCAAAGGGGCAGCCAAGGAGCTGGAACCAGGATCTGGGGCTGGAGCAGGAGTTGGCAGCTAGGGCACATCATCCTGCTGGTACCACATAGGACTGAGGCAGGCAGAGAAAGCAAGCAATTGGCAGAGAAACTAGGACAGTGTTGGGAGACACAAGGCCAGTCTGCAATTCCAGAAGTGTCAATAACAATAGCAACAGGGGTGATGATAAGCTGGCAGGCAAAAGAAGACCACAGCTGGCATGCCAGAGGACTCAGAAGATTTGAGATTGGCGTTCAAGGCCATGTCCAAGGCTGAGTAGTACTGGGAGTGGCCCCAGAAGACCTGTAAAATGGCTCAAAATTGTGGCCAAAGTCTAGTGGTTCCTGAGTGAGGCCTGGGAAGATCCAGTGCCATGTGGCCAAGTAGAGGTATAGAGAATAGGATGGGGCTGTTGATGTTTGGAAGTTGGCTCCTAGGTTAGGAGCCTAGGGATAATTCTGTGCTCAAGAGTTAGAGGAAGTGTTTGTGATCCCAACACATTGTGACAGTTGGGTGGGTGAATATTCCTTCCGCTATGCTGACCAGTGAGAGACCAGCTTTGGGGGGGGATGTGTATGGTAGGGATTGGAAGGATGGGAGTACTACTAGGCTGACAGCAGACCTTAAGTGCTGCAGGGGCTCCCCTCCTCTACCTGTCTCCCAAGGATATTTGATTGAGTGAGGGTAGTTAGTCAGGGGGATGGCAGAGAATGGAGGGGGGAGATCAGGATGGGAGGAGGAAGATCTCCTTGGGAGACCTAGGGCAAGATAAATCATTCAAGTGGTGATGGGATGGGAGCCAAAGGGCAGGTCATTTACAGGGGAAAACACCTTCACAGTTTAGTACTGGTGGCATTTTCCAGCCCCCTGAATTCATGATGCCCTGAGGTTCAATTGCTGCTGGTGAATGCCAGATGGATTAAAAATAAAGCTCTCTTCATCTGCAGTTTCATTAGGAAAAAACAAGCTGACCTGGCATGCATCACTGAGGCCTGGCCGATTCTGGAACGGGGTGTTCCACCCTCAGAGATATGCCCAGGTGAGTTCAAAGATTTGCACCATCTGAGACTTCAGTGAAGTGCAGAGGAGTGGGGGTAGTCATTCACAAATCTCCTGGCTGTCAGGGCCATGTTTCCAAGTTTCTGGTTATGAGGTCCTATTTCTAAAGGCTCAAAGGATAAGTTGCAATTGTTGCCACTGTACTGGCCTCTCTGATGGGTAACAACCTCCTTTCCTGAGCTACTGGAAGCCCTCTTAGGGTTGGCAGCGGAGTTCCTTAGACTTATGGTTCTGGGGACTTCAATCTACCATCCCTGAGTTTGGCCTTGGAAGCAATCCAGGAGTTCATGGCTACTATATGGCCTTAGGCTTATCCCAGATCATCCATAGCCTAACTTGAGACAGTGGCCACATACTAGATACGATTTTCTTGTCAGAACAATGGCAATATGATATGATAGTGGATTTATCCTCCCTGTCATGGTCAGATCTCACCCTGGTATCATTGAGATTCTCTTATGCTGTCCCCCTCCACAGGGAAACCAAATTCATTTGAGTGGTCTGCCTTCAGTAACTGATGGATCTGAATGAGTTCAAAAGGGAACTGAGGGATATCTCAGAGGTTTTGCTGCACAGTCTTGACGAAATTCTGACCATGACCTGAAACAAAGTGCAAGTAGAGCTTTGGACAGGACCATGCCCATGTGGTGTCTCTTAACCCATCACTCTAAGCACTCCCTGTGGTAAATGGAAGGGGTGAGGGTCCTAAAAATAGCTAAGAGATGCCTAGAGTGCTGCTGGAGTAAACTGAGGGTTAAATCCACCCACACCAAAGTTAGACCTGCTATTAAGGACTATATTATGGTGGCATGAGTGGATAAGATGCTTGGAAAGAGTGAGCTGCCATGTAATGGGGTGAGCTCCTTTATCTGCCTAGCTCCTGACAACCTAGCAGTTTGAAAGCATGTAAAAATGCACATAGATAAATAGGTACAATCTTTAATGGGAAGGTAACAGTATCCATGAGTTGGAGTATAGTCATACTGAAGCATCTTCAGACAAATGCTGGCTCTTCAGCTAGAAATGGAGATGAGCACCATCCCTTAGAGTCAGCCACAACTGACAGAGAAACCTTTAGAATGGCAAAATAGCATTATTTTGGCTAGAATGACAAACTAGCCTTATTTCTGCACACTTATTGCATCTGCAGACTATCTCTTGGAGGCCCTCTTCAAGATCACAAGGTTCCTCCTAAGGCAGGGAGACTCAGATGATCACCTTCAGAGCCATGTAGTAAAATCTGAGGAACATCTGATGGACAAGATCTGTTCCTAGTTGGAATTCAAGCATGGAGCAGGTCCATTAGAGATGCCTGGGGAAAGATCTTACCCATATTTGGGAACAGTTCAGTTCTATGGGACCTGATAATGTAGACAGTGGAATTAACTTTCAATTAGATCCTTGTCCCTTCTAATTGGTGAAAGCTTCTAGGATAGTGATTGCCAAAGGGTTCAGGCAATAATATATTCCTTAATTCATGAAGGGATGCTCCTGAGATCTTTTATGAAGGCCATGGTATGCCACTTTCTCAAAATACCCCTCTCAATACTTCCTAGATCTTTTATGGAGGTCATGGTATGCCAGTTTCTCAAAATACCCCTCAAAATACTCCCTAGATCCTACCTGCCTGGATAATTTTCACCCAGTTTCCCATCTCCCCATTTTAGGGAAGGTGGTTGATTGCATGGCAGCTTCAAATTGTCCTAGATGAAAGGGATTATTTGGACTCCTTTCTGACAGGATTCAGGTCTCTTTATTTTACAAAAACAACACTGGTTTCACTTGTCTATTTCTGTCAGGAATGGAATGGGAATAGTGCATCCATCCTTGCTTCCCTGGATCTATCAGGAATCTTTGACAGCACTGATCATGATATCCCTTTGGACCAGCTATGAGATCTGGGGCTAGGCAGCATAGTCTTGCATTGGTTTGGCTCTTTCTCCAAGGCCTGTCCCAATTGGTATTTATATGAAGTAAGAGTTCCAGCCCAAGGCTGCTCCCTTGTGGCATGCCACAGGGCTTGGTACATTCTCCACTTCTTTTTAAAATCTACATGAAGCCACTAGATCATTTGCTACTGTGGGAAATAAAGAACATGTTTTTCTCCAAAGATCTGTTTTCCTAAAAGAAGTACTGTAGTTTATAACCTTGATGGGATTGATGGAGAGGCACACATCCTCCTCCCAAATAGTTTGCTGAACACACATCCTTTTCCCAAACAACTTATTGAAGGTTGACCAAGCCTAATGACTTGCTGAAGGCTCTGATAAGATTAATTAAACAGAAACAAAAGGCAGCCTCATTAGGGCCAGGCTGGCAGGAAGGAATGAGTAGAAAGAAGGCTCAAGGCATAGCCAAAAAGGGAAAATTACAAATAAGGGCTGGGGGAGAGAGAATTAGAGTAGTAGGAGATATAAACTAAGGTGAGACTTCCTAGGCAGTTCTGATAGGCTGTACACTCTGGAGTACCTATCCAATGGGAAAAGGGAGGAGGGCACATCCAGCCGTGAGTAGGGTATAATTGTGAAATGGTTTTCTGCTTAAGCGGGTCCACTGTGCCTACGAGTACTTGGTGCACCTGTCTTTGCAAAAACGTTGAATATTTTTTTCTGTCTTCATGCCAAACTCTCTAGTTTTATTTTAAGTTGGAGGCTGGGTTGTTTCTAACAGCTACCATGATGATACTTAACATTATATCTCCATTCTGGTGTCTACAGTTTGCTATTGCTGCCTTCTTATGGTATCTGGAGGCTGTGGAAATCTGGAGAGGGGATAATAGGCTTTGACTGAACCCTGGTAAAATTGACTGACTATGGGTCTGTGGGACTTTAGGATCTGGGAGATTAATACCTTTAGTTCTGGATAGAGTAGCACCCAGAAAGATCCTATACATGTGGGAGATTTTTCTAGATTCTTGACTCCTGTTTGAAAAACAAGTGGCCATTATGCCTAGGAGACCCTTTGCACAACTCTGTATTATGCACCAGTTGCAGCCTTTCCCTGGATTGGGAATCCTTGTGCTTAATCACTAATGTCCTGGTCATCTCTTGCCTGGACTACTACAATACACTCTACGTGGAACTACTTTTGAAGAATATTTGGAAATTATAGCTGACACAGAATGCAGCTTCATGGACAGTTTTAGGGGACCCTTGGGTGGCCCATGTAACACTGCTGTTATGTGAGGTGCATTGGTTGCCAATTTCCTTCTGGCTCTAATTCAAGGTATTGATTACCATCTTTAAAGCCCTTCATGGGGCAAGGTTACCTGAGGAAACCTCTCACCCAATGGCCTGCCCCACTTTCTCCAGCAAAAGAAACCTTCTGCAGACCCTGTTGTACAAAGAATTTTAGCTTTTGGGCTCTCAGAGAAGAGCCTCTGCCATAGCACATACTCTTCAGTATCCACTGTTCTTGGATGGGTAGTTTCTTTACTGAATGAGAAAATAATAAATTAAAAACTGTTTTCAGAGAATGCTACTATATTCCAATGGAAGACCATAACAAAAGGAAATAAGAACATATTTTCTACACAGGATAAAGGAGAAAAAGCAGAATGCCCTTTGCTAAATGTCTAGTGATAAAAAAAGGCTCCAATGTGGGGAAAAGTAGAAAGAAAAAGAAGAGGGTAATTTACAGCAACGTAGATGGATTACAGTAGGAATGAATATACCAATAGAATATTTGAAGGATTAGAAACAGATTGTCATGGGAAAAAATTCTATCTATGTGGTCACTAAGAGTTGACAACAACTTGACAGCACATAATCAAATCAATCACTACCTGTGTTACATATGCTGCACGGGCTACCAGTTCGTTTTTGGGTATAATTCAAGGTGTTCACTTATAAAGCCCTTTATCTTATGGGTCCAGAGGAACCATCTGATCCCAATGGGATTGGCCCATCCCACAGGCACCAGAAGAAGGGGCCTGCTGCAGACTCAGATGGCCAAGGAATTCCAGCTGGTAGGGTCCAGGAGAAGAGCCATTTATGGCACAGTTCTCCCCTCTAGAATGTGTACTTCTCAAGGTGCGATCTGCCTCTACTCTTTTGGTCATGCATAAGGCCCTTAAAATATGGTTCTGCCAATTAGTCTGGGGCCTGAATAGGGAGGAAGTCCTGCCTTCGTTTATATCTCCCACTACTCTAATCTCTGCCGTTCGTACAGCTGTCTCTGTAGTCATCTTGGAGATGATTACTGGATGTTAGAAACAGCTTAGTCTGTACACAGAGTTGCCCAGTTGCCACGTTTATGTGTCCACTAACAACCTTGCAACCTTTCCTTTTTCTGTCCTCAGTCCTACCCTCTCTGTTCTGTCAATACAATGGGCAGTTGGACCAGGACTCATCTCTGCCATTCAAGACCGCTGAACTCAATGGGACATGTCTTCCTGATCGACCTAGGGAGACTTCTGGTCCAAGCCATCTGGATCCCAGATGAGCCCCCAGATTGTTAAAAACAACCCAGCTTCCAACTTTAAAATAAAACTAGAGAATTTGGCATGAAGACACAAAAATTTATTTAACGTTTTTGCAAAAATGGGTGCAGTGGACACACTTAAGCAGAAAACCATTTCACAATTATACCCTACTCCTGGCTGGATGTGCCCTCCTCCCTTTCTGCATTGGTTATAGTGTACAGAGTGTACAGCCTATCAAAGCCACCTAGGAAGTCCTGCCTTAGTTTACATCTCCCACTACTCTAATTCTATCTCCCCAGCCCTTCTTTTCAATTTTTCTTTTTTCTTTGGATATGCCCACAGGTTGCCTTGAGGCTTCCTTCTACTCATTCCTTCCTGTCAGCCTGGCGATAATGAGGCCACCTTTGGTTTCTGTTTAATTAATCTTATCAGAGCCTTCAACAAGGCATTAGGCTCGGTCAACCTTCAACAAGTTGTTTGGGGAAAGGATGTACCTTCAAACTATATGGGAGGAGGATGTGTGCCTCTCAGTCGATGCCATCAAGGTTATAAACTTCTTCTTTTAGGAAAATAGATCTTTGGAGAAAAACATGTTCTTTATTTCCCACAATTCCCCCTTTCTTATATTTTTACCATTTTTTCCCAATCTCATTGTTCTGAAAATTTTATTTTTCTAAAGTTTCCAGCATTCTCTCACATTCCCTTTGGACAATGACATTTCTGTTGCTTGTACTGTCCAGCTGGAGTCTGGTTCATCCACTGGTCCCTTTATCTGAGAGAAGTGCGTCCAGCCCCTCTCTGCCGTTCATACAGCTGTCTCTGTAGTCAGTAACACCTGGAATGGTCCTTCCCAAGAAGGATGCAATTTTGCCTCTTTCCACGACTTTATCAGCACCTGCTCTCTTGGTTTTATTTTGTGGACTGCAAACTCCAATGGCACCCTTTGGGCAATCAAGCCTCGATGCCTGAATGAAGTCAAAGTAGAAGACAACCCCAGTATACAGTTCCTTACAAACATCTCCTTATATTCACGGTTCGGAACTCCCTCTAAATCAGCCAAATAGGGAGGTCCAAATAGCATTTTATATGGCAAAATTCCCATCTTCCTCCTAGGACTGGTTCTGATTTTTAATAAGGCCAAAGGCAGGCATTTAGTCCATGGTAATTTAGTTCACACAAGATCACACATTGCTTGTACCCCCATGGCTCCCTTGGTGCAAGATAGCCATTACTTCTCTCATTAACTGAGACCTTAACATTTCTTTCCCATCGGGAAAAAGCTATCTCCCTTCCTCTGTTTCTATTGCTCCCACCTTGAGTAACTCTTTCTATATCTGTAAATTTTGTATTGCTTTTATCTTTGCATTCTAGGTGTGAGGTGCAGTATCATTATTTCTCCTAACAGGCTTGCCTCCTTTGCTGCTTCATCTGCCATCTGGTTTCTTCATATTGAAATTAGTTTCCCTTTGGTGGCCCTTTTACTGCTATTTCTTCTGATTTCCTTAATTTGTCTAATACTTGGAGGATGAATTTCTCATGTACCAATTCTTTCCCCTACTATTTATATTCCACACACCTTCCTCTATTTTTCCACAACAACCCTTCAAGGTAGGCTAGGCAAAAACAGTGACTAGCCCAACACTACTCAGCCAAACTGCATACTCAAAGTGGAAATAAGAACCCACAACTTTCCAGTTTCTAGTCTGTTCTCTCCTGAATTGCCAGACAGTCCCCACATTTCACTTTCTCATACCCTCTTTTCACTTATTCATACCTTCTATTCACTTACTTGTACCCTCATTTCAGACAAAATATTTACAAACCATTGTCAATTTCTACCATCAGTGGACATTTGTGGGGAAAATATCAAAATAATTAATCTCCTATTTGTTACATAGTTTAGGTATCATAAGGAGGTGCGGTAGCACAGCAGCTTAATAATGCCAGCTGTGTTGACCAGAAATGGCTGACACTCCAGTGGTTTGAGTTGCAGCACTGCATGACAGGGTGAGCTCCCATCACTTGCCTCCAACTCCTGCCACCCAACAGTTTGAAGGCACATACAAATGCAAGTAGATGGGTTCCACTCAGGAGGAAAAGCTGGCCAGTAGCTAGAGGACAGGAAATCAGCACTGGACCAGCTTGAGCTGGATGGCAGAGCAGGATCCATGGAAGAAGCCCCTGGATGCAAACACCACTGGTCAGCTGGGGGAGCGGGATTAGTATGCTATAATTGTAGCATTCATTGTAAGCCACCAAGAGTCTCTCATGAAAGAGATTGGCAGCAAATAAACACATAAATAAACAATATATTTAATGCATATGATTTTATTACATATTTGCAAACAACCTTGAAAAGGCTCTACTCTGATGGCAGAGTATCAATGTTATATTCATTTGTTATTATGAGTTTAAATATTCTAAAAACCTTTAAGCCTGTAATAATGAATTCCTTCCAAAGATAACTGAACCCAGTTAATGCTTCTCTTCCAAAATATCTTCCTTCTGAGAACACATGCATTTAGAAACAAACTGAGAAAGATATAATATTAAAAGCTATTTCTTCAGCTTCTTAATGACTTGAGACCTTGAAGCCTCATCTCCAACTTTCCTTACTTCAAACAGTAACCAAATCAAGTCACCCTAACACAATTTTCCTTGCTAATTGTCTAGGTTAAATAAGTTCAGTTGCAAAGATCCACATCGAATATCACATCACATTAAATCAGGAAGAAGCTGACAGTAACACCTAACATTTTGCTTATTTATATGTAAGCACATCATGATTGCTTTGAAACTTAAGTGTTTTGAACTTGCTAAACTATAAATGAAATACTGATTCCCCTTTACAGGAAGGGTTGCTAAAAACTATAATCACACTTTCAGGGATTCAACAGAATTGAATATCTGGGTGACAGAACTACTATATAATTAAACCTTGAGTGATGTGTTGTGCACTTCACCCATTGCTTCCACATAGTATTGATGAACAAACTGCAGGATGATGTCACAAACACCTTCAATTGTTTATACACAATAATTCAATTTTTTTAAAAAAATATTTTCACAAAATGTAATAGTTATATTACTTTTTCAAATTAAAAAGTAAGTAAGAAAAACTTTATTTATGTATTAATTACTTTATTATTAAGTCTGGTTAATAATATAATTAAAATATAATATAATAAAAACAGAGGTAACCAAGTAAATGGCAATTATTTGAAATAGCTTTCAAATAATTCAGTAAAAGCTAAATCCTGAAGCAATCAGAACAAGAAATTATTGATTTCAATTATGATATGTGCTGTCATCCCATTTTTAATTGGGCTTTTTGTTGTTTGCTAAGTCATGTCTAACTCTATGAGACCCTGTGGACCACAGCATACCAGGCCTCCCTGTCCTCCATTATCACTTGGAGTTTACTCAAATTCTTGTTCATTGCATTGATGAATCTATCTATCATCTTACCCTCTGACATCCCTTTCTCCTTTTGCCCTCAATCTTTCCCAGCATCACAGTCTTTTCCAATAAATTTAATAGGGCATAAAGTTTATTTATTTATTTATAGGGGTGTACAAATATCAGAGATCTGAGGGACTTTCAAATCCAATCAGGTTTTATTGCTGTAATACTCTGGGTCTGGGCAGATGGAAAGCCAGGAAGAGCAGTATTCACACAACCAATAGTGATTCGTCTGAAACCCACAGGTCAAGTTGCAGATGTGAAACAATATGAAATAAAGAGGGAAGCAAGATTAGGACTACAACCGGTGGTGGACAGGTTCTTAGAGTGGAGACTGATTCAACCCATTTGAAAGTTGCTCTTGAAATGTTGTGGGTAACAGTTCAATGTTGTTGTTGTTCAGTCGCACAGTTGTGTCCGACTCTTCGCGACCCCATGGACTGCATTACGCCAGGCCCCCCTGTCTTGCACTGCCTCCCGGAGTCTTCCCAAGCCCACACCCATCACACTGACTATGCTGTCTATCCATCTCATCCTCTGCCGTCCCCTTCTCCTCTTCCCTTCAATCCTTCCCAGCATCACAGTATGATAATGCACATTATGTGCATTATTACTCTTTCTATAGCCATGTTATTTTCATGGATGTGATGGAGATTCAAATATATCTCTCAAAGTCATGTTCCTGGTAGAACCTGTTCTCCTTCGTTTTACTATAGTACAGCAATTCCGAGTAACTTTCATTACCACAATTACCATTCCGATTAAATACTTTTGCCCCTAACAGCAAGTTGCATTTACAGCTGGCTTGGTACTTTGTTTCCAGATTCATAATCTAACAGTAAAAAATACAAAACTTTTAATGTTTTTTAAAAAGTGATTCATTTCTTTATTATACGGACATTTCTGATTCAGAAAAATAACTCCAAATCCAACTAATCTGAAGGAGGATTAACTGCCTTTGTGGAGGTTGCATTGCTAAGTTTCTATAAATGAAAAAAAGGATAATTTTGCAAATGGATTTTAACACATTTATTTATGTCATATTATTGGACATATTACCTTATTCTGTGTAATAATATATTGGACATTGCAACTGAAAGTGGGTATAAATGGAAAATCTTGCGTTCAGCTCTTTGATGATGTTGAAAATGTAAAAGTTAGCAATAGGTAATTATGTTGGAGTAAAATTCAGGGGTTCAGGTTCAAATCTATCTTTCAAAGAGAAACAGCTGGTTGTTGTTGTTGTCACTGTCTCTCCTATCACTACTCCTTAATCTGCTGAATGATTAGCCAACTGTGAAGCTTATTTACATTTGAGATTAAGATCCATTGAATTCAGTTGAGATTACATGTTTAGGATTGTCTTCTAAACTGTTGTGCAAATAAATGGCAATAATCAATGAATTAATAGACTGCTGATGAGCTGAAAGACTTTACACAAACACTACAGGATGTCAACTCTTTCTTTGCTTTATATGTGTTGATTTCAAAATACTCATTTGGTACACAGACTGGTTTTGATCCAGTTTTATAATTACTGCCTTTAGACTCGGTGGCTTCGAAGAATCTACTTGAATTATGATTACGATCGGGTCCAATCTTCTATTGAGTTAAAAATGGAAGACGTTGGTGTTCCTTTTGCCATTTCACACACAACCTTTATAAACAAGAAAGCAACTGTTCCTTAACTATATGAGGTGATGCCAAAACAATGTTTTTAGGCAGGGGAATAATCATTGGATCTTTATAGGAGATCCATGCAAGTGAGTGAAGTATAGTCAGAAAAAAGAAAGAATCGGGAATCTGAATGCTGTAATCACATCCAGACAGCAGCTCAGCTCAGATGCCTGGTAAATTTAGAATTTATTTTCTGTTTCTTGCCACAATAGACTATTTGGAATTGGAATCTCTTCCTTAAAGTTTAGGCCAACAGATTACAACATTCAAAATACTATGGGTTGTTGTTGTTGTTGTTTTTTGCAAATGAAATACATCTAATTGTAGCTATTTTTAGCAACTCTGCCTATTTCTGACACTTTGTGTTTGTTTTGGCAGTCATGTCAGTTACAATTGCAAATATTCTGAAAATGATCAAATACACGAAGAAAATCTGCCATGAATAAAAAATGTTGGTTTATTCAGAATATTGGTCTATGTTGAAAAGTTTAAAATTGAATAATTATTTATTATTACTTATACCCTTAATTCTTTGAAAATGAGCACCAGATATAAAAAGGCCATAACAATTTATAGTTAACTTTAACGAGTCCAGTTTAATGTGAGAATTGTAGACATGCAAGTTAATCCTTTAAGGCAATACTTTATTATCTGTTGTTCATTCGCGCAGTCGTGTCCGACTCTTCGCGACCCCATGGACTACATTACGCCAGGCCTCCCTGTCCTGCACTGCCTCCCGGAGTCTTCCCAAGCTCACACCCATCAC
>JANHZU010000549.1:0-13018 GCA_032468055.1 Acrochordus granulatus
CCTCCTTTTACATCCTTGAGCACAAACTTGTTATTATCCATTTGTTCCTTCCGTTCTATGTTATCTTGCTTTGGTTCATCTGGCGGCTCATGGCCGACGCATACTGCAAAGCCAGATATTGCAACACTAGGGCAATCACATTCAGTGCTCTATTTCTCACATGTAAAAATACTCAAAGAAGAGAAAACTAGTTCTTGTACTTTACAGACATCCTCTCTGCAGACCCTTTTTAATTATTCCCATATTGTGGAACCTTGGATTGCAAGCACCTCAGTCCATGAGATTTTCGCAAGATGAGCAAAAATTTTTAATACAATTTAATTTGGTTAACGAGCGGCAACTTGCAAGATGAGCTCATGCAGAAAATCTCACAATAGAGCTGATGGTTCTCCTCTCTTACTGAGTAAAAAGCATAATTTAAGTGAAAGTTGTTCAAGAGAAAGAACTCCAAGACTCAGACTCTGGATTCCCCTTCCAGGCAGTCTTCTCCCCCTCCTCCCTCTCGTCTCCCTCATGCCAAATGGGAATCTTCACAAAGTGTAGGAAGACTGGCCCTCCCTCTTCCCTGTCATTCACTCCTAACTCTCTCTCTCTCACACACACACAGACATACACACAGAGCCACACACACTCCCTCCTGGCACCATCCAGCCCATGCCCCTGCTGCCCATCTCTTCTCCCCTTATAGCATGGAGGCAGGTAAAGACAAGAAACATTTCCAAACCACCCAGGAAAGACCCCTGGAAAGACGCTGTTGAGGGAAGAAGGAAAAGGCCATTTTGCCTCAGTAGCAGAAGCAGCAGCTCCTCCGATCCAACAGGGGGTGCCAGACAGTAGCTGGTCTAGCAGCCAGAATCCACCTCGAAGCAGATCCATAAGTGCTGGTTAGTTTGTTCTATTTCTGCTTTATATTGTGTGTTAATCATTGTTAATTTGTTTCAGGTGTTAGGGACAATCATTTCTACATAAAATTCCGTTGAAAATGATTTTTGTGAATATTTCTGGGGGTGTGGAATGGATCATCTGACTTTACATTGTTTCCTATGGGAAACTCCCTGTGCTCTGTTTTCTTGAACTCTTGTGATTTAGAAAAGATCTATAAATTATGCTTGAATGCAGATGCCTACTTGATACAGTTATACATTCTTACAAATGCCAGCAGTTGTTCATCATCTAGGAACAGAAGACTGTAGAATACTGCTGAGATCAGCAACATGTTCCTCAACATTTGGCCTTAAAATTGTGATAGAGTACTTTTCACAATGTAGAACTATCCAAATCTGGTTTTAGCAAGACTTCATTATAAAGTTCTCCTTGAGCTTGTATTTATTTTTCCACAAATCAGCAAAGATGGTCAAGAAGCCATTCTGCTCTAGAAGTAAAATGGTATCATTCATATCTCTAGGAACATAAGGCTTATCTCCTGATGATCACAGGAAATATATTTCCCTAATGAACAGAATCCATTATAACATAATGCATTCTCAAAAAATTATGTCTAGGGCCTAGATCATCAAGTGTCAGGCATGAAAGATGATGCTCAGGGGGCGCAGTTCAAACTAACAAATTAATTGATCCTACAGGGTTACAAGAATTTGCCCAACTGCCTGTTGAACACCTTCACTGCTAAGATAAGATTCAACAATCCTCAGGAGGGCTTGGGTTTTGGATGCACAATTGATTCTTTATTTCACCCTTAAGGGCTCCGCCCTTCCTCCTCTCACATGTTATAGGACTGCAGAGTGAATGGATCATTCATAAAGATTCTAAGCTTAAATCATTTGAAGCATCTGAGGCATGAAATCTGATATTCTAAAACACATCTCCACACACATAGTTTCAGAAGTTGTCCCACCTCTGTTAATAGCGATATCCACAGATCAAAACATGAATGTACTTGAGAGTAATTCAAATTGAATTCTGTAGAAATTTTCCCCAAAATATACATAAATAGGATTGGCCTCCATAGAACATTTTAATAACTATGGCTGTGCATTTTAACTCATGAGTTACTTGTGTTATGGCCTAGTTTTATCAGAGCATCATTAGCAAAGCAATAGCTGAAAGACAAAATGATTGATTTCACTGCAGATTGTGTAATTTAGGGATGTCCAATCTTGACAGCTTTAAAATGTTTGGCAAATCCCAGAAGTATAGCTGGCTGAGGAGTTCTGGGAGTTGAAGTCTATACATCTTAAAGTTGCCAAGGTTGGACACACCTAGTCTATATAATATTTTAAAATGTACTGTATCTCTATTCTTCCTAAAGCCAATCTCTTGAATAAATAGTATTGGACTTTATAGTCAAGGATTTCTCATGAATAGACCAAGTAGAAACAGAAGTCAACAGATGCAAATCAGAAAAGCAAACTGAAGAGCGATCTAAGATTCAAAGAACCAAATGTAGAAAGGAAATCAATCCCTCCCCACCATTAATATCTTCTCTTCATTCCCCATCATTCAATCTCACAGCCATTTCCAGGGTAAAAGGTTAGAAGTTGCATTTGAAACAAAAGGTAACAGATGTAGCACAAAGGTTGAGATTGGCAAAATGTACCAGCCCATTCAAGTAAGCATTCTTTTCAGGATACCAGATTCCCCCATTAATAAACAAAAGGTCTTTTTTTCCTAAAGACTGCCACTTCCATCTGTAATGCTAATTAAGCAGGAAACCACAGCTGCAATGCTTTTTGTTGTTCAGTAATGCAATCATATCTCTTTGCAACCCTATGGATTGCAGCATGCCAGGCATCCTTGTAAAAGCCTCTTGGAATATGCTCAGACCCATGCCCATCATACTGACTATGCTATCTAACCATCTCATCCTCTATCATCCCCTTCTCCTTTTGCTTTCAATCTTTTCTAGCATCAGTCTTTTCTAATGAGTCCTCTCTTCAAGGCATTAGGTGGCCAAAGTATTTGAGCTTCAGCTTCAGTATCTGCCCTTTCAATGAACAGTCAGGGTTGATTGCCGTAGGACTGATTGGTTTGATCTCCTTGCAGCCCAGGGGACTTTCAAGAGTCTTTTCCAGCACCACAGTTTGAAGGCATCAATTCTTCAGCACTCAGCCTTCGTTGTGGTCCAACTCTCACAGCCATACATTACTACTGGGAAAACCATAGCTTTATTGGCAAGATGATGTCTCTGTTTTTTAATATGCTGTCTAGGTTTGTCAGCACTTTCCTCCCAAGGAGCAACCATCTTTTTAATTTTATGGCTCCAGTCACCATCTGCAGTGATCTTGGAGCCCAAGAAAATAAAATCTGTCCCTGCTTCCATTTTCTCCCTTTCTACTTGCCAGGAAGTAATGCCATGATATTAGGGTTTTTTTAATGTTGAATTTCAAGCCAGCTATTGTACTTTTTTCTTTCACCCTCATCAAGAGGCTCTTTAGTTCCTCTTCACTTTCTGCCATTATAGTGGTATCATCTGCATAGGTGAAGTTGTTGATATTTCTCCTAGTAATCTTAATTCCAGCTGATGATTCATCCAGCCCAGCATTTTGCATGATGTAAGTTAAATAAGCAAGGTGACAATATACAGCCTTGCTGTACTTCTTTCACAATTTTGAACCAATCTATTGTTCCTTGTCCAGTTTTAACTGTTGCTTCTTGACTAATATGCAAGTTTCTCAGGAGACACATAAAGTGGTCTGTACTCCCATCTCTTTAAGAATTTGCCACAGTTTGTTGTGATCCACACAATCAAAAGCTTTAGCATAGTCAATGAAGCAGAAGTAGATATTATGGACACCCTTGCTTTTTCCATGATGCAACAAATGTTGGCAATTTGATCTCTAGTTCCTGTACCTCTTCAAAACCCAGCTTTTATTTCTGGTAGTTCCCAGTTCACATACTGCTGAAGCCTAGCTTGTTGTATTTTGAGCAAAACCTTGCTAGCTGTGAAATGCGTGTAATTCTATGGTAGTTTGAGCATTCTTTGGCATTGCCCTTCTTTAGGATTGGAATGTAAACTGACATTTTCCAATCATGTAGACACTGCTGAGTTTTCCAAATTTGCTGCATATTGAGTGAAACACTTTAACAGCATCATTTTTTTCAGATTTTAAATAGTTCAGCTGAATACCATCACCTCAGTTAGCTTTGTTATTAATAATGTTTCCTAAGGCTCAATTAACTTCAGATTCCAGGTCTAGGTCAGCAACCACTTCATCGCAATTAGCAGGGACATTTAGATCTTTCTTGTATAGGTCTTCTGTATATTCTTGCCACCTCTTCTTATTCTCTTTTGCTTTGTTTAGTCCCTACATTTTTGTCTTTTATTATGCCCATTTTTGCATGCAACTTTCCAATTTTCTTGAAGAGCCTTCTAATCTTTTCCAGTCTACTATTTTCTTCTATTTCTTTGCACTATTAATTTAAGAAGGTCTTCTTACCTCTCCTTGCTATTCTTTGGAAATCTGCATTCAGTTCGGTGTATCTTTCCTTTTTTCTCCCTTGCTTTTCACTTTCCTTCTTTCCTCAGCTTTGTAAAGCCTCATCAGACAGCCACTTTGCTTTCTTGCATGTATGTTTCATTAGCTATCTCTTGTACAATGTTATGCACCTCTGTCCATAGTTCTTCAGACATTTTATCTACCAGATCTAATCCCTTAAATCTATTCCTCACCTCCACTGTATACTCATAAGGGGCATTACTATGATGGCATAGTGGTTTTCCCTACATTTTTCAATTTAAGCCGAAATTTTGCAATAAAAAGCTCATGATCTGAGCCATAGTCAGCTCCAGGTCTTGTTTTGACTGTCTGTATAGAGCTTCTCTATCTCTGGCTGCAAAGAATATAATCAATCTAATTTTGGTATTGACTATCTGGTGATGTCCATGTGGAGAGTCGCCTCTTGGATTCTTGGAAAAGTGTATTTGTTATGATCAGCTTGTTCTCTTGACAAAATTCTATTAGTTTCTGCCCTGCTTTATTTTGTATTCCAAGCCCAAACTTGCCTGTTATTCAGGTTATGTTTTGACTTCCTACTTTAGCATTCCAATCCCCTATATGAAAAGGATGTCTTCATAGAACTGGTCAATTTCAGCCTCTTTGGCATCAGTGGTTTGGACATAGACTTGGATTAATGTGACATTGAATGGTTTGCCTTGGATTCGAACAAGATCATTCTGTTGTTTTGGAGATTGTACCCCAGTATTGCTTTTCCCACTCTTTTATTGACTATGATGGCTACTCCATTTCTTCTAAGGGATTCTTGTCACAGTAGTAGATACATTGATCATCTGAATTAAATTAATCAATTCCTGTCCATTTTAGTTCACTGATTCCCAAGATGTCGATCTTCAATCTTGCCGTCTCAGATTTGATCACATCCAGCTTACCTTGATTCATAGATCTTATATTCCAGATTCCTATGTAATATTGTTTGTTATAGCATTGGCCTTTTCTTTCACCTCCAGACACATCCACCGCTGAGCATCCTTTCAGCCCAACCATTTAACTCTTTCTGAAGCTACTTATAATTCCTTCTAATCTGAGGGGGCTCATTTTTGGCATTCTTTTAGCCTTTTGTTACTATAGGGTTTTCTTGGCAAGGATACTGGAGTGGGTTACCATTTCCTTCTCCAGTACATCCAAGTACTGGATGTAATTTTCCCTAGCCTCTTGTTGTTTCTTATCTGTCAGAAAGCTGGTTATTCACTTATATGTATAGGCAGATACAGTGAGCTGTGTCAGTTTGTAGTGAATAATATTGGGGCTAATGGTGTTAAACACTGATCTGAAGTCCACAAATAGGACCTTTACATACGTCTTTGGAGAGTCAAGGTGTTGCAGGATATAATGCAATGGCATATTGACAGCATCATCTACTGACCTGTTTGCCCATTAGGAAAACTGTAGAGAGTCTAACAGCAGATCTGTGATTGCTTTCGGATGGGTCAGCACTAGCCTTTCAAAGGTCTTCATAAGTACAGATGTTAAAGCTATGGGTCTGTATTCATTCATTACACTGATGGAGGTTTTCTTAGAAACAGGGATGATAGTAGAATATTTGAAGCAGGAAGGTACGTAGCACAGCTCTAGTGATCTATTGAAAATCTGTGTGAAGATAGAGGCCAATTATGTTGCACAGGTTTTCAAGCAATAAGAGGTCACTCCATCTGGTCCAGGTACTTTCCTGATTTTTTTGTTTTTGGAGTAGATTCTGAACATCGTTTTCTTGAATTACCAATGGTAGATGCCCAGAGCGGGTTAAGAGGCCTGGAGGGGTATGGAGGAGTATATATTGTGTGTAATGGAAAAATATGGAAAAAGGAAAGGGTGAAAGAGAATGCACCAGTATTTTATTTTCAAATATACAGTAAATCTCTGAAATTTTCCAAAAGTAGATTCTAGATAACATCCTTGTTTTTTTCATCATTATTTAAATTAGAATTCCATCTTTTTTTCTTCAATCACTCTCTTGTGCTGTTAAAAACCTACTGTGGCACCGTATTTAGGCATATTATATCAAGGGAATCCATCCACAATAATGCAAATTAAATTTCACAGATGTTATTTTTATTTATTTGGCCTGCTTCTTTATCTGACTGCATTCCTTAAGGAGAGTTGTTTACACTATAAATCTCTACTGTAGCAAGTTCTTTCTTTGAACTGATAAATCTTCATCTTCTTTCATCAGCCAAAGTGTGGCTACTTGCGACTTCCACTCTTTGACTTTTTCTTCAAGGTCTGCTGTAAGATTGCATTTGCTGTAAATATATCGGGGTTTCTCTCAAGAGGGTAGACAAATACACCACAAGTCATAACTTAAAAGACCCATCCATTCTTTCTTACTTTATTTTCTAAAGCACCACCAGCTGAAGGGCTTGTAGTTCTTATCCTTTTTCAGGTTCTTAGTAAACCAACTATACATTCTCGTCTCAGAAGAAAAAAATATTATGGATTTCCTTTAAACTCTTTTTCCAAACTGCACTGTCAAACTCCTATTAACTTTCCCTGTTTGATCCTCAAGGCTAAAGATTTAAATTACAAAGAGATTCATTTTACTAGATTCATTTTTGTAGTTGAATGTTAGAAAATAGTTTTGGATACACTATATACATATTTGGATACCCTTTCAGGAACACTAGAACCAATTTCCAGATATGCAATAGGCTTCTCTTCACTAGTTACAGTCAACTGGATCACCAGGAAAGTTAATCTGAGTTCCTATGTTGAATAGGAGATTGAATGTGATGGCATAAATACCCCATTTTAATCCTATGATTTCAAAACAGTAATGAAATTATTTGATGGTCAATAGTTATCTTTGCAGAAATGTTCTGTAGGAGAAATTCTGTTTAATTACTTGACTCTGTCTTACTGTTAGCATTGTTAAAAGATGATCTTAAAATGTTTTCATGTGTGATTTTACATATTTCAGGAGACAGCAACATGGTACTCATAAATGCCAATGTATCTATCATCTTTCGAAATGATACCTGTAACCTTGAAAATTTTAAATTTGAAATACTATAAATACTATAATTGAAATACAATAATTGAAAATTACTGAAGTCTTATAAGACTTCCAAATCAAGCAAGATATTTACAATCTCAGGCAAGATCTTACAAAGAATGGTGAAATTTTGTGAGAACTCCCATCCAAAACATAAGCAATATTTTTGAAGATTCTGGTATTTATGTACGTATAGACATATACATTGATATACCCCACTTCCTTGCTCACCTGTCTACCTTCTGCTGGGTGTGATCTGACTGCCTCTGCCACAGAAGAGCTAAAACCAAAAAAGCCACAAGCCTGGGCAACTGAACTGAGCATCTTTACTAGATGTATAACATAATTGGATTAAGGCAGTTATATACTTATTGGATCATCTTATAATCAAGCAGGAGGTATTCTGTTAATACACAGCAATATGGCAGCAAAGCACATGCAGAGAAAGACAGTAAATTTGGGCAAGCCAAGCAAACATTGAACTCTTTTAAACTATTCATTTCTTGCAGTCTCCCATTATGTGGAAAATGTAGCTTGAAAAATCTATTTTTCCATTCTTAGGTGTAACAATTTCATGGCATCTGATTTATTTCTTTGGTAGAACTGCTTGGTGTGAACAATGTAGAATAGAAATATTTTTTAAAGTTTCTTTGTAATTTTTGCTTAACCTGATTGATTTGGATAAAAATGCATACCATATATAATATACCAGCACTGAGAAATTTAGCAAGAATGTATGAGTTGATTTATTTATGCCTTTAAAAATAAGGCAAGGATAAGAATGACACTTTCAAAGGAAATACAGATATATATCATTATTTCTTTATTTTTCTTTGACTCCTCCTTATTTGAACAGTAAGGATTACAAGATGAGACCACCCATTGCCAAAAAATAAATGAAATTTCCATATGTTTGATTTTAGAGATGAGATTTCTTTCCTCATCACAATATATTCTTTGACATAAGCTATTTTTTTCTATTTTGCCTCTGTCATTGCCGTCTCCCATTTATTTCCAACTGAAGACTCTGCTTATTGTAACTGTTGATTCTCTTACCAGTTCATCCAGTACCTTTTGACTGGATTTAATTTTGGAGGCAATGTAAAAGAAGCTGGCTAAATTCTCAAGCAGTAGCTATGCCTTGCAACTCTCATGAAGCTCTCTGTCTTAAAAAATAATGAAATAAAAATTCAGAGACATAAGCTATGGGGACATACCATTATACAATATAAAAGTGCACACATACATAATTAATGAAAAAATTACCTAATTTCCAGTAGGAAGACTCAGGAGAATAAAAGGAATAATTTGAAAAAGTTTCTATCAGTTTTCAGGTTGGCAAATTCCTATATGCTAGAAAAAGATCACAGTCACTGTATTACTTTAGCATTGCTAGTAAAGGGAAATATTGAAGCTTTTAAACTCTAACTCACTTGAATGGATATTCTTTTCTCTAAAAATAACCAATGAGCCTTTGGGGTTACCTTGCAATAAATTGAACCATGCTATCATAAATAGATATGAACATTCAAGGTGGAAGAGTGTATTTTGGAAGTGGAGCAGAAAAATATATACTGAGATCATTTTGATACGAGTGGAGGATTAATAAAAGATAGCAACATTTGTTTCTGCCTGCCCATTCTGGTGACAGGGCAACTGAAGAGAACAAAATTCATGGACGTTTACTTCTATTTGCCAATGTGCTAGCTCTTTATAATACATGCACAGCTTTCTTCCTTTTTTTTCTAAATTCTTGAATTTGGTGCTCAGAACTTGACAAGTCCACTTTTTATTAACCAGTGACTATTTCTAAAAGATTTTTCACTGAAAGTAGAGCCAAATATGGAGGAGCCTAGACCAAGCTAAATCCAAAAGCTGTAGGGAATTCCTGGAACTTTGACACTTAAACAAATCAGCCATCAACAGGCATATAGAGATAAACAACATTTACACATCATTCAAAAGAGACAATAGGAAAGGAAACCAAAGACTAGAATACCTTCTTACCAGCAATCGACATCCAGATAAGCAGAAATCAACACCAGGATTAACTCCAGATAAACAATCAAGCAGTGAATCAAGAAACCTAATCAAGGAACCATGAAGGAGAAAAATACACTCCCACCAGCACTGACATGACAAGTTAATGTAGATAAATAGAGAACAATCCCCTCTTTCTTCTACCACTGAAGATGTTATCGAGCCAGCAAGGTTTGAAAAGAACATTCTTTCCGTCTTATAATTCTAATTACACTCCAAGCTCAGGCCCTTTCATCACTGGGTCTTTTGAGCATAGAAACCCACCTTCCCCTCTCCTTGCCTTGCCTGCTACCCAAGGACTGCTAAACACAGAGGCACTAGCTCCCCTGCTGCTGCTCTTCCTTCTTGAGTTCTGAGTTTTGAAAGTAGGCTGAACATTTCTGCAAATGCTATGGGGAAGAGTCCAAACTGGACACCAAACTGCCTCCTTATTAGAAATGTGGACCTTAATATGTAGTACCTGCTGCTCCCTCACCTCAGTCTATAAGGGACAAGCTTAGACAGTCACTTCTTCCTTCCCAGTCTGAGTAATACTGGCATGCCTGATAATACCTCATTTTCAGTTTTCAGGCCAAGAACTTGTCCTTTCAATTGCAGCATTATCTGTTGAGCAAGGACATCTCTTTATGGCAGTCTTAAAGATAAATGAGTTTTATCTGGTCAAAAGTGTGGCTTTAATCAAGTGATAGTATAGGTGTTTTAGAAGTCTCAGGAGTAAGAGACTGCTGCAAAATGTGGCCATGGCACTGGGCCTCAGAAGCAATTTGGCCCCAAGCCCATCTTCCATCACCTTTACAGCTGCTGTTTATTAGTGAGAGGTGAGTATTGTGGTAACCGCATAAGAATCTTGTAGCAAAACATTGGTAAGGATTTATTTTTAAGTTGAATGATTTCATTTAAGTTGAATGAAAACTATCAACCATCAGTATACTGGTAATATAAGTAAAGTTCAAAGGAGCATATAGTTAAGTGCTATAGTATATCATCTACAGATGTGCATACCTGTCCCCAAAACTTATTCTAAAGTAGTTCTTTGACAACTATTGTGGACAGCTAAAATGTAGTTTGTGGCTTGACTGTATGAGTTAGAGAAAATAATGACAATGAAATGCAACTTAACATAATATCTGAAGTATGCAATACTAGATATGCACATTAGACAGATAGTTTAAGATAAAAAGAAATACAAATTAAGCTCCAAAAGCATTTTCTCCCATCTATTTCTAAAAAATTTTGAACATACCGAGAAATCTTCCAAATTCTAAATATGGCAGTCAAACATAAACACCTCCTCAGTATTTTGAGAGAGATGCCCCTGATAAAATTGTGCCTAATACAACTGTTTAAAGCATAGCATTTCTCCAAAAGTTCATTTATTAAACTAACTATGCAGGCAAACATGCAACACCATTTGAATTTCATCAAGCTCATCCCTATCAAATATAAGGTTATGTTTATTAAAAATTTTGTTCGGAAAAAGCAACTTGTACTTGACAGCACTAATGATGGCCTATAACATCTCATGGGAATGTGACTGAGAATATTGCTACATGATGACATTGCGTGGATCCCAACAATATGGTACAGTTGGTGAGATTGACTGCCTCCATGGCCTCTTGTTCGATTGACGGTGTTTGACAGCAGACATACAATAGCAGTCAGTGTTTGGTGCTATCTAATTCTGGCAATACATTTGGCAGGATTTAACAATTGGAGATTAGAAAAAGTCTAATTTTGACATTCAACCACTCTCCTGTTCTAAAGACTGAAGTAAAAGAGTATTTATAAAATCAAAACTGTGTGTATTTTTCACAAGATATCAGGAGTGGGTAGATGTCCAACATTCAGTTATATATTTTGGCAACATCTGGCAACATATCAGCAACTGACAGTATTTGACAGATGATATACAGACATCCACATGTATTATATTCTACTGCATCCTTGTGCTTTCACACAAGGATTGTTGACAGAATTTGTCATGAAGTAATCACCCCATAGCAGACTCCCAGCCAACAATATTTTTCATTTATTTTAGCCAATCAAAATGGGTGATAGATTCAAATTTTCAGATGCTATAATCTTTTCTAAGGTTTATTTATTCATTAGATTTTGATGTAAATTTCCCTCCATAAGTCCAAAATGGCATACCGACCACTCCCTTCAGTTTTCTCCATAACAACAACCCTATAGCATGGGATTAGAGAAACACCATCTAAGTTCCACCCTCTTGGTCACTCTTTCTCAGCCCATCCTATATCATAAGGCTGTTGCATAGAAAATAAGAGAAGATAGCACTGTATATATTGTCTTGAGCTCATGAATGAAATGTGGGATGTAGTTCAAATAAATATTATTTTTAAAGAAGCATTATGTTTCTATCCACTTTTTAATAAATACATTTTTATTCACTTTTCTCTGTGTATTCAATTTGTCTATGCAATTACTGCAACGTTATGCAACATCCAACCCACATTTGGTGAATTGCTTGCAAACTTCATCAGAACATCCAGAAAAATATACATGTAACTAGAGAACTGCATTGTGGTTTGAATATTATATTTTTATTTATTTATTAAATTTTATGCTGCGAAACTCATATCAAATAAGGAAATGAAAATTAAATTTTCATTTAATTGTAATTTATTTATTTTTCTTCACCATCACCAGAAACCATACTAAGATACTAACAAGAAAGAAAAATCCATCTAACACTGAGATAATAAAATTGTTTTGCTCAATACCAAGAATATCTTTGAGGATTCCATCACCTAATTTTACTGGAGCCTATTAAATGGCTGATATAAGTTTAACAGCATTCTCCTCTATATTTTGTAATACTGGCTCAGTATCTTTTTTGTGTTGTGGTGACCGTAATTGGACACAATATTCGAGGTATGGCCTTATTGCAGTATAGAGTGGTACTATCACTTCTGATGATCTTGATGTTATCCTCTATAGATGCAATCCAAGATTGCATTGGCTTTCCTGGCAGTTGCAGCACTGTTAACTCACACTTATGTGGTGGTCCACTAGGACTAGGGCTACAACTAACTATCATTTTAATAATCAATTATTCTGCCAAATATTCATTTAGGTTAATCGATTAATAGGATTGTTATAAAGTTTATTAAATAAAAAACCAAAGACTAAAAAGAAATCGGTGTTAATGTTTTCTTGTCATAATGCATATGGAATTCTTTTGCTTTATATATTCAACCTGTGTGAACAAAAAACAAATGTTTCCTATGCAAAAATGAACTTACAGTTTGCACAGTAGGTTGGCACATTGTTAATCATTGTCCAAGCCTAATTTGAAAGTGCTGGAACGTTTATACACCAAAGAGTTGTTTAATTTTTGAAGTGCTGAACTGTTCAGCTATGAAAAATTGGCAAACTAAAAACAGGCTATGCATTCACACAATCTCACCAGCATGCCAGATTAGAACAAGACTTAAGATTGCCAAGAGAAATATCAACAACCTCAGATATGCAGATGATACCACTCTAA